>SSNR01000182.1:733787-860757 GCA_006937965.1 Callopanchax toddi
CAGTATTGTGATAAGTATGCGTACACTGAGACGGAACTTAAAACGCATGGGGCTGTACAGGAGAAAGAATCAGTCTGATCCGATTGAAGTGGCAGCGTTTCTCTTCGATCAACTGCAGGGGTACCGGAGGCACCATGGATACAAACTACACCACCTGAACTGCATTCAGGCCGGTTATGTCGTCACGCAGAGTACTGTGAGGCATTTACTGAAATATCTTGACCCTCATGGGGTTGAGCAAAGACGCAGAAATCGTCTAATGCGACACACGTATGTTAATCCTGGACCAAATTTCATGTGGCATGTTGACTCCTATGACAAGCTGAAGCCTTTTGGAATCTGTATAAATGGAGCGATTGATGGCTTCTCAAGAGTTATGATTTGGCTTCACGCCTATTCAACAAACAATGATCCGAAAGTCATCGCTGGTTATTTCATCGCTGAAGTTGAAAAGAAGATGGGAGGTCCTTCCAGAAATCGCTCTGATTTGGGAACAGAAAATGTCATAATGGCTGAGATGCAGAGATTCTTACGATGGACGGTGGATCAAAACGTCAATAACTGTTTTATTACTGGGTCCAGTAATCATAATCAGCGTATTGAATGTTGGTGGGCCTTTCTGAGACGGCATCAGGCTCAGCACTGGATAAATCGTTTCCAGGAACTTAAAGACAATGACTGTTTCTCTGGATGTTTCTTAGACAAGCAGCTCATATTGTTTACTTGCCTGAACGTCATTGAGGTATGCTACCAAGTTTATATTCTGCCATTAAGTCATTGTGTGTGTGTGTGTGCGCGCGCGTGCGTGTCTGCCATTAAGTCATTGTGTGTGCGTGCGTGCGTGCGTGCTTGTGTGTGTGAGAGAGAGAGAAACTCACTCTCCTCTTTCACTCACTCACTCACCTCTTTCATTCACACTATTTATTTCCTAAAAAATGCTTTACACCAGCTATGCTCATAAACCAGACTTATTGTGTTTATGTTTCAGGAGAACAATCAACATAATATTTTAATGTCCAAAATAGTTATTCATGTTCAAGAATGACACAGATGTTCCACAATATTATGCAGACATTGCTATTTTTTGACAACCCCAAATCTTATCACATCAACCACTTTTATTCTTGTTATGTAAATTATTTTTGATCAAATCTGATTATTTCCCTGACAAGCTGTGTGTGCTGCTTTGTCTTAACATGCAAAAACATTTTACTGATATCATTTTTTTATTTATACTATTTTACAGGAAGAGCTGCAGCAAGTTGCACACCTGTGGAACACTCATATTATCCGCAGAAGCAGAAATGCAGTTGCACCAAATGGCCGTCCAATTCTCATGTACACCATCCCACATCTTTTTGGAGGACAGGATCAGCTGAAAGAGGTTTCACAGGAGGCAGTGGATGCTTGTAAACAAGAATGCCAACAAAGAGGACCATATACCTGTGATGAAACTGTATTCAACCTGTGTTGCCTTATAATGTCAGAGAACTTCTTACTTCCACCAAGCACAGCAGATGAAGCCATTGAGCTGTATCTCTTCCTGAGAGCCTACATACTGAAGGACTTAAGTTAAAAAAAAATGGGGGGGGGGGCTTAAAGCAAGATCACATATTTACTTGGGTATTTTGTTCACATTGTTTTTTGTTAAACATGATACAAATAGTATATGTTTTGATTTTCTGATGAAGGTAGCAAATTATTGTCTAAATGTGTTTAACAAAATGTGTCTACTTCATTGAACAATCAGATTGAAACCAGGTCCTTGAGGTTAACTGTTCCACAGTGTTCCCCACCTGTAATGCTACATTGTCATCCTAAACAAAGATATTTAGCAGCAATGGCACTACCACAATTCAGTTTTTGAGAAACATGTTATTGGTTTTCCTTTTTTAAAGAAGGTAAAGATTTAACTTTTTCTGAAGATATATGGTTTGTAATGAAACTGAAGCCAAATGGGATGTTACCTTTAAAATTATATTTGTATATTTACAACAAATAGCTTTATTAAAATTGTATTTTATTTTTTACTGTTTTGTCTGAAATTTTATGAAAAAAGCTATTGTTTTGTTCCATTCTACAGAAAACCTTTGTTTATAATTCAAATGAGAACTCTGAAGTCAATGTTTGAATAAAAATCAGTGGCAACGAGAAATACACTTAAGAATCTCAGTTTTTTGGATTTTCAAGCATATTTTCCTGACCAAATTGTTTTTATTTTTCAGCTTGTTGAATAAACATTTTTGAAACTGCTGATACTATACATTCAGTCATGAAATCTTGTAACCAGCATTTTCAATTTGGTTATCATAATGTGGAACTGCCTTCAACATTTTCTTTTTAACAGGTAAATGTAAAAATTCACAATTTACCAATAAACAAACACTGTTAGATATTAACCTCTATTTTATTTGTATTCAAGGAGAAGAAAACATGAACTCTAAATAAATACTACAGAGCTTAACAACATTCTGTATTTTATTCCAGGCAACAATTGCATCAATTTACAGACTGACTCTATATCTTAAGATCTTTCTCAAAATGTGTTCCAAAACATATAAAACAAATGACTGGTGGAAAGGTAAAAAAGGATACTTGAAAAAAAAATTAGTAATCTGTAATCAATGTCTTGAATTATTACTTATAAAACATTTCTTGTAACAAACATTTTGTATCTGGCAGAATCGTCAAACCAGTTGAAACGACCTTCACAGATCATAAGAATTCTTTAATTATAAACACTTTGCACCTCTAGGTGCCAAACAACAAGAACAGATTAAAGCTTAGTTAATATTTCAACAGTAAAAATTTGAAGAATGAAAATTTAAATTGAAAGTAACATTTCTCATGGAGACAAAATGATGTTATCCCCCATTTTAGAAAGGAAAATCAAATATATTCAAAAACTTTTTTGGTTACTAGTAAAACACATCCTGAAATTTCAGCTTTCTTTCATTTTTTAAACAACAATTTCTTTACAGTTTTGGTTGGGTTAAACACTTGAACTGGAACCATGTTGTTCCTTCAATCCCTTTGTTTTATCATTTAAACATGATGGACTTCATTCAAGCAATGCTGAACTCATAGGAACTTTTAGCAGCTAAAATATTGTCCAGTTCATTTCGCAGTTCTGGGTAGGACGTGTATGTCCATGGTAGTTCCAGAAGAGGGCCACATGTGTGTGCCACAGGTCGTCGAGCTAGGCCATCCACAGGTGTGAACAACACCTCAACCTTGTGAACACAGATGACATCTGACCCAGTAAGAAACCGGAACATCCTTCTGAGGCCTGGATCATCAAGTCCTCTGATGTACTGCTGCAGAAATCTGAAGCTCTGCTTCTCTGCTTGAGAGGTGGGAGTTGCACTAAGCAACTTCAAAAGCTTTCTTGTTGTTGGCTTTTTTTCTTCATACATTTGTAGGACACTGTGTGGGCTTTGAAAAGCTTCTTGTAGGAAGTGGCTTGCAACTAAGGACATTTTCTCCACAGCATATGTTGGTTTTTGGATCAACTGTTTGTGTGCGGCTTTCAAGAGAAGACCTTTTAAGTTATCTTTAGTGGGAAGCACTGATACATCCAGGCGATCCATGAGATCAAGTAGTTCATCCCTGTCTTCATCTGAAAGATCTTCTTCTAGAGCTCTTGTTATCAGATCCCTATCTGATTGACTTAGGTAAAAGAGAAGACTTTCAAACAGCATATCTTCTGATACTTGATTCTCACCAAAGATGAGTGTCACTGTGAAAACAGGGGCAAGGCGACATGGGAAATATCCATGGTCTTGAAATCCCTTTAGTAAAATTCTACCCATGGATTTCCACTCCTCCTCCTGCCATTTAGGAGTCAGTGAAGGCACCCTGAAATCTTCTCCTTCAGCTGTGTTGTCGACAAACTCTGACCAAAATGCAGCATACACATCTCTTGATACACCATCTGCATCAGCTCCTTTTTCATCAATGTAGGTGTATTTTAGAGGGTGTCTGAGGAGGACTGGGTCTTTGAACTGGCTGATCATCTCCTCCAGAATATTAACTCGGTGAAGTTTGATGTTGATACAGACAAGATCATATGATGCAGTAGAACTCCATGCTTCATTGCTTATTGTTGTGTCTGGAGTACTGACTAGTGTGTTTGCTGGAGGAGGTGTAATGGATGTGATGACCAGCTCATCTCCTTCAAACAGCAGGAGTGGTTCATGTACAGTGTCATCAAGTTGACAAGCCAGAGGTTCTCCAAGGTAGGGGCCAATCATTACCTCAGATGTGTCTGATAATGCATCTTCATCAGAAATCCTATCATCAGATGACAAGATCACAACAGTTTGAGAAGTTTCCTCATCTCCTTGATGTGGATCAGTCAGCTGTGTAGCGTTGTTTTCATGTGTTTGTCCTCTATCATAAACTTCATCTTCATCATTTGAAAAGGCTGTGTACAAGTAAAATCTCAGCATCCCCATTTTAAGAACTGAGTAGAGTTCCCCAATTGTGATGTCTTCATCAAATACAGCCTCTTCCTGAAAATCAAATATGTCGTGACTGAACACCTCCCATCTTCCAAATTTGCTTTTTCCACTTGGAAAGAAAAGATCCTTAGCATACTGTAGTATGTCAGCTTTCTTGGAGTCTTTGGGCACATCAAAGGTCCTTGTTCCTCCTCCTCTGCGCTTTCTCACTTGCTTACCTTGATGGATCCACCCCAACTCAATTTTTCTAGTCTTTTTCTCAGCCCATTTGTTGTTTTGTGCGTATTTTCTTTTTCTCTTAGAAGTTAGGGTCTCCTCATGACAACAATTTTTATCATTGTCACTGATGCCCATCTTTTCCTTTAGTTTTTCAAGCAATGAGTTTTTTCTTGATTCTTTACTACTTGCACCATTGTTTTCCAAGCAGAATCGTCTTGCAGCTATCCGATCACCATATGTTGGGATGTAACCAGCCAGGGTCTTATCATCCATTACATCAATCACTGTGGCATCAATCTGAAATAACAGAGATTTATATTACTGTACAAGAAGAGAAGGTTCACCAGTCACCCCATCACATGTCTGAATATACCGGTAGTAATGGTACATGACTTCTTACTTGTGTTTTGATAATTGTTTATTTTCTATAGTAATGTATTATTATTTTAGTGGCAGCCATAATATTTAGTTTATAATCTTATCTACTCTCTGTGCCAGCTAAATTAATCAGATGTTCCAACATATAATTTACAGAAATGTTACATAAAAATCAAATGTCCACTTTTAAATGGTAAAATTAGTATATTATACATATATTTCAGTTGCACAATGCATACAGGATTGAACTCATTGGTGTTTTAAATTTAAGCTGAATATTAACATGAACACAATATAATTAATTTTTGGGTTGGTAAACAGAGGAATATTGTGCTTTTTTTAGTTAAATCCTGAAATGATATAGTGAATGTGATATATTCAAGAACCCTGGTCTCTGCATACAACTAGATTCATTAGCAAATTTTTACTACTCTGGTCATAACAAATGTTATGTATAGTGATATCAGTACATGTACACAGTGGAACTACTTTATGTTTCACGTGGAAGATTACAAAGTGTAGTGTACGTGCATCGATCTGCATGTTTTGTCGGCAGCATCATAAAAGTTACACGTCCCATCATTGTGTTGTGCTGTAACACCGTTAAGTAAATGAAGAACATGACAACACCGCCACAGTTTACAGCTGGTTTTACATTATCCATTCCGTACAGACCTTACATCCTATTACAGTGCGAGAGAGAAGCTAACAGACAGTGGTTGCTAACTTAGCACAATACCACATTTGTGGACGCTGTAACAGCATACAAATTCGTTTTAACAAATATTCATGTAAAGAGAGCACTCACGCGTTCGTGTAGCATTCGTACGAGGCAGTCTTCTGGTACACCGCGACTCCGTAGAAATCTCAGAAGTGGGGTACCCGTGTCTGTGGCCATGTTGCAAGCATATGTGAACAAGTAGTTCTTAAGAGCGAGAGGTCCCTGAACACAACGTTTTACGTTCTAACAATAAAAACATATTGTACAAACGTGAAAATTATATTGTAAAAACGTGATATTATATTGTACAAACGTGATAATTATATTGTAAAAACGTGAAATCATATTGTAAAAACGTGATATTATATTGTACGAACGTGAAAATTATATTGTAAGAACGTGATAATTATATTGTAAAAACGTGAAATTATATTGTAAAAACGTGATAATTATATTGTACGAATGTGAAATTATATTGTAAGAACGTGAAATTATATTGTAAGAACGTGAAATTATATTGTAAAAACGTGATATTATATTGTAAAAACGTGATATTATTTTGTAAAAACGTGATATTATTGTACGAACGTGATAATTACCGTATATTGTAAAAACGTGAAATTATATTGTAAAAACGTGAAATTATATTGTACGAACGTGATAATTATATTGTACGAACGTGAAATTATATTGTACGAACGTGATAATTATATTGTACGAACGTGAAATTATATTGTAAAAACGTGAAATTATATTGTAAAAACGTGAAATTATATTGTACGAACGTGATAATTATATTGTACGAACGTGAAATTATATTGTACGAACGTGATAATTATATTGTACGAACGTGAAATTATATTGTAAGAACGTGAAAAGTATATTGTTCGAACAATAAAGTTATCACGTTATAACGTGATAACGCTCGTTTTTTCTTTTGCTTGGGTGGCAGCTCTATGCTTCCGTAGAAAGGAGGGTCTTCATCAGAATGACAGATGTTGTGGAACTCAACCCATAGATCATAGTTTAGACCTGAAATATCATTTAAAACATTTAGAAAACTTTGATACAGAGAAAAATGCTCCAGAGTGCCGCTTTAAGTGAGAATTGTGAAAATTCCAGTTTTCCAGATGATATTCATGCTTTATTTATAAAGCACACACTGACCAAAGTGCAAAACACGAAGACATAAAATACATTTAATGAAAAAGATAAGATCAAATATTAACTAACAGTGATTTAAAAAGTCCAAGTGATGTGAGATGGCAACGGTTTCCACAGTTTGGGAGCAACAACAGACCCCACCTCCTCTGAGTTTAGACGGTGGCCTCAGCAGGTCCAGGACCAGCTGGTCAGGTGACCTGAGGCTGAGGGAGTGAGAAGAGGAGTGAATGCGCTGCAACTCAGAGAGGTAGGACAGGGCAAGACCGTGTAAAGATTTTAAAACAAATAAAATCACTTTAAAGGAACTCTAAAATGAATCAGCAGCCAGTGCAGTGAGGATTCAGCCTGAAACTAGTTAAATGTCTTCCTGAGACCACAGCTTTTAGTTAGTGATTCCCCCCCCCCTCTATATATTTTGGATTAGTAGGATCTCATCAACAAAAAGCAAAAAAATGTAGTTTAGTTTTTTAGGTTAAATTAAAAAATGATGTAATTAAAAATAATATTCTAAAAAGTTTAAATTAAAATCAAGTCCGCTTGAATACAATCAGGGGGACAGATGGTTCTCCCTGTTCTCACCTTTAGAAGTCTCCATCTCCATCTGCTGGACACATTTAGGTACTTCAACTTAAAAAAGGTTCATACTAAGTACCGTAAGTAAGTAAGTAAAAATGTATTTATATAGCACCTCTCACGATACAAATCACAAAGCGCTTAACAAGAGAAAACGTTGTACAAAACCACAGATGCAAACAAATGAGCAGAAAATGAGAAAACATGACCCAAGTAACAACAAGTTAAACAAAGGCAGATTTGAACAGATGGGTTTTTAACTTTTTCTTAAAAGAGTCCACTGAGTCCACTGACTTCAGTGAGAGTGGAAGTGAGTTCCAGAGCCTTGGAGCCACAGGTGAAAAAACCCTGTCTCCTTTAGTTCTCAGTCTGGTTTTAGGGACTGAGAGCAGACATAGTTCAGAGGATCTGAGGGACCTGGATGGAGTGTAGGGTTTTAGATAATCAGTAATGTATGCCGGTGTCTGACCATGCAGGGCCTAATCCACGTCAGGACAAGGATCTTGTAGTGAATTCTAGAATTAACTGGAAGCCAGTGCAGCTGCATCAACAGAGGATTGACATGTGTGAATCTGGATGATTTAGTCAAAAGTCTGGCAGCAGCATTCTGTACAGTCTGTAGTCTGTTTATGGAGGTTTTACAAAGGTAGGTATAGATGGAGTTACAGTAGTCCAAGCGGGATGCAACAAAGGCATGGACTAAGACCTCCACTTTAGGACTAAGACCTCCACTTTAGGACTAAGACCTCCACTTTAGGACTAAGACCTCCACTTTAGGACTAAGACCTCCACTTTAGGACTAAGACCTCCACTTTAGGACTAAGACCTCCACTTTAGGACTAAGACCTCCACTTCAGGACTAAGACCTCCATTTCAGGACGGGAGACCATGGAACCAAGTTTAGCTTTGTTTCTGAGGTGGTAAAAACCTGATTTAACCAGAGAGCTGATGTGATTATCTACATTGAAAAAAATAATCCTGCACGTTACTTAATTTAATCTGTGTAACATTTTTACACTCAAGAATTTTGAGTAGATTGGAGACAATTATATTGATAAAGTTGGCTTTTACTTAATATAATTGTCTCCAATCTACTCAAAATTCTTGAGTGTAAAAAGTTACACTAAAAGATTTAAATAAATGATGGTTTTACTTTTTAGAGTGTAGAGTGAAACCTGAGTCAATGTTACTCCAAGGTTTCTGATGGTAGATTTAACTAAAGGGGCCAGAGGTCCAAGCATCTCCTTCACCTTAGCAGTGATGTTTTCTGGTGCAAAGATGGTTATTTCAGTTTTACTCTCATTTAGTTGTAGGAAGCTGCCTGACATCCAGCTCTTAATTGAATCCAGGCATTTCAGGAGGTTGTGGACCTTGGAGAGGTTGTTTGGAGGAAAAGATATGTACAACTGGATATCGTCTGCGTACGACTGATAAGATATGTCCTTGAAGGATAACAATATTTGACCAAGAGGGAGCAGATAGAGCAGGAATAGCAGAGGTCCCAAGACAGAACCTTGAGGAACACCAAAATGCACAGGACTGGAGAGGGATTTGTGAGTGGATGATGTCAGGAAAGTTGATCTATCAGACAGATAAGAAGACAGCCACTTCAGCACAGATCCTGAAAGACCAGCCCAACATCTCAGTCTGTCCAGAAGGATCTGATGGTTAACAGTATCAAAAGCTGACGTCAGGTCCAGCATAAGCAGCACAGAGCATTTACCTGCATCAGTCTGCCATTAGAATACTGAATAGAATAGAGTACTAGCAATACATGAACTACTGTCATGCAATAGTAAAGTATATCTGTGCACAAGAATAAAATATAAGCATTACATAAAAACTTTATTGCAATAAATGGGAAAACATTTACAATAATTGATCATTAATGGATACAGATAACATCTTTTTCCTCCTTGAATTTCCATCTGACCGTGGTGGTGTCAAGGAGGATGGAGTGCATGTGAACCCAAACGCAAAGTGACAAACCGAGGAGGCAAAGGTAAGGCTCAAAAAGGGATTTTAATACAAAAATGGGTGCAAAATACAAACTGAGGCAGAAACAGGATGACTAAACTAGGAGGCTGGGATGACTAAAGGACTAGGACTAAGGAGCTCTAAACAGGGGGGACAAAGCAGACAATCCAGCACAAGGACAAGATACAGCAGGACTTAAATACTAAGGGGAGTAATCAAGGGAAAACGAGAGGCAGGTGTGGACAATGACAAGACACCTGAAACACAGAACTAACCAAACAGTAGAACTAAACACAGAAGCTTTTGTATTTGATAGTTAAGATAATTTATCATTTATTTCTTTTAGTGTTTAAATTTTTATTTGGTTTTATTTTCAGTTTTAAATGTTTCTATTTGGATTTTAATGTTTTCTCGCTAATATTTTGATGGTTTATTACACAGCACCTTGGCCCACTCTGTTAGTTTTAACTATGCCTCATAAATAAAATTAATTTGATTTGAAAAATGTTGAAAACTACTTTAATGTTTTTACAGGAGTCACTATAAAGCTGTGGCTATAATACAAGAAAACCAAATATTTCAAATGATATATAATAATAATAATAATAATAATAATAGTAATAATAATAATGGATTGGATTTATATAGTGCCTTTCAAGACACCCAAAGCGCTTTGACAGAAGCTCCATTATTCATTCACGCACACATTTACACTGGTGATATAAAATGAGCCTTGTTAAAACTAATACAAAATCAGAAACAGGAACATACATAAGACCATATACTGTATCGTTCAAATATTTATCATTAATAAAATAAAAAACATGTAAATGTCAGGAATTTTAAAATATCCCAAGATAAACCAGTCCATTTGATCATTCTGCTTCACTTGTTTATTTCATTTTCAGGGTTACTCAGTGTGTTTTACTAGTTTTATCCTACATTAAGACACTAGAAACAGCTTTATGTTCCTGCACTCTGCATGTGCCATTATCATATATGTCCACTAGATGGCACTACAGGCTTTGATCTTCAGGACACTTTCCTTCAGGAGCAAATCTTTGTCAAGTTTTTGTATCTGGTGACTTTGTGAAACCATGGAACTAATTTAACCAAGACAAACACGTTAGCATATGAACACATAAACATCTGAGGTCTTTGGCAACACCTTGGTGTGTTTCTGGATCATTACTACTTTTTTCTAGCTCCTGACCCCCAGGGTTACTGTTATAATGCAAGTTTTATTTTATAAATAAAGAAATCCTGACTGGGAGAACCATGTCCCTCTCTGAGCTGCAGACGCTGCCACGGACACTCCTGCAGGCTGTGTCTTTGACTCTCAGCAGTAGAAATCCAGCCCGTGTTTGTGCTGCTGCTGCTGAGAGGATCTGGTGCTCTCATCTGAAGTCTGAGCAGGTCGTTCTGGGGGAGTGAAGCCACAGAGTGTCCAGTCGTGCAGGTCACCAGTCACGTTTGAGTCCAACAGAGTCTCCTTCATCTGCTGGTTCTCCCGTGTTGCTGCCTGCCACACCACCTCCAGCTCCTCCTCTACTTCTCTGGAGAAATAGAGATCAGAGAAATAAAAAACAGTCTGTCTGTCTCACTGTAATCATCTGAAAGGGTAAATCTTTGTGGGGGGTCTGGAGAAAGGATTGAAACTGGATTTAAATATATTCTAAGACATCTTCAGTTCTTTTTATACAAGTCTCAGAGTACCTGCTGATTTCTACAGTTAGACAAGACTAACAGGAACATTTCATTCAGCGATGGATGATAGAAAACCAAAGGTCTGTAGCATTAATGAGAGCTCTGCTGCTATTAAAACTTCAACGACTTAGACCAGCAGCTCCCAAACCTAGAACCTGACTGGATTAAAGCACACCGATCTCACACAAACTAAACCCTGGTTTAGTGTCCAGGTTCATGAGTTATTCTAACAAACCTGACCTCCTTTGTTTTAGAGCAGATCTTAGCTGGAGAAGAAGAGCATCTCAGTCAGTCATCAAACTTCTCCAGGCTCTGCATTTAGACCAGTAACTAAAACTCTCGAATGTGGTCCTTCTGCTCAGGTTGAACCCTGGAACTGCTGGTTTTCAACTCTAGATTTCGTTCACTTGTTTGTTTTTAACTTGCTTTTGTTAGACACTTAAAGGTCATGACTATAGTCATAAAAACATCAGGAAAAGCAGTAAAATGCCAAACCTATAAAAAAACGTGATTACAGAAAGCATCTTTCCCGTTGTCATGGAAATAATAACTACCATGAACATGGCTTTATGTTATCTGAAGGATGCTTTGCACTTAAACCTGCAGGCTCCTGAACAAGTGTCTCTGTGTGATGATAGAGAAATGCAGACAGAAGAGTTCAGCTCAGAGTTTAATGCATGCAGTCTGATACAGCTCTCCTGAATGTTTATAATCACTGATGATGCCACAGCTGCATATATAGAACAAATAATGAATTTTATATTGGGAAATTATTCAAATACAGATGGCTCTTTTAAGTCCGAACCATTCATCCATCAAACCAAAACACAGTTTGTGTGCTTATCACTCACCTCAGAAAGGTGACAGCTGGACAATAGCAACATATCTCATCAACCAGTGAACAGATTTATAGGAAACTCCCAGAAAGTCTGAATCTCTGAACCTTTTAATAATATAATGTGACCTAAATGATGCTTAGAGGCAAAACAAAGATTAAGAGGTCCAAATGAATGGATAATAATGACTGTCCTGTGCTGTTAGTGTTCTGGTTAAAGCTCCTCTATTGGAAGCTGTCTGAGCATCACTTCAGCTGTCAGGTCTGGTTCTGGTTCAGTTCTTAGGTTAAAGCAAACCTCAGCACGTTGTACAGTCAGGTAGAATAATGTATTTCCCTCACCTGATCATGTTTGTGGCTTTCTTGCTTTCTGAGGGCTGTGTTTCTGCTGCAGTCACTATCAAACCTCAATCACTCAGGTAGCAGACGACAAAAGGCTCGTGAATATTTCAAAATGACCAAAGGTGATTTTATTGAACTGAAAACCTCCCTGTTGTTTTTGTATGCAGGATTTGCGTCCTGGAGTTTTATTGGTTCAGCTTTGTGGGTGACTACAAACATATCAGGACAACATCAACTTGACAGTGAAAAGACAAGAGAAAATGTCTCAGATACTGTATGAATTTTATTTAAAAAAAAAAAAGGCTGCAGTATCTCAATGAGCTGCTGCAAGCTGCAGGTTATTTGGTCTTTAACAGTCCTCATCGCTCCTCCTCCGTTACATCCTGAGATCTTTTTAAACAAGTAGATCAATCATTGCTTTGAAAAAAGAAGTCTTGGCCCTGAAATTCCAACATGACATTACATTAGTCTACATTAGATCTAAATAAACAGAATAATATGAGACATGTGAAGCATGACGAGGAAGTGTGTTATTTAAAAAACACTACCAGACTGATATCTGTTGAATGACTGGAGGTATGACATCACTGCAACGTGACTGGATAGTTGTAATCCAGGTGGTCAGGAACAGAAACCAACAAGCTGCTGAATCAAAACAATGCAGGACTTGATTTATATTTTGTTGTTTCTCTCCTGTTTCTCTCTTTCCGATGAGCTTCATCTAGCTCACAGAGAGAGCCAGAGGTTGTTAAAGGCCTGATTCAAAATGCTGTAATCACAAATGCTACAAGAACTAATGAGAGATGCCAAACTTTAAACTTAGCTTATTGACTTATTTTACATTCAGAGCAGAACCCTAAGGAATAATTTTATTCTTCACTATCAGAGTCCAGGTTTGTTTTTTCTTGTTGGGTTTCTCTCTAGCATCAGAGGCTACTTTTTGTTTTAAACTAGTGCTGGATAAAAATTAGATTAAACAGAGTTAAAACCATAGAAAAAGACTTTCAAACCCACCTAGAAGTTTGATTTAATGAGAAATGTTTGCTTTAAAGTAACTGTGAGAATACAGAGGGGTTTCAGATTCGTTGTCGATCAGTATTTTTGTGTAAAATAAAAAAATGCAGTTCTAGAATAGCTCTGCACAAAGTGGCAGCTTGTTTCAGAAGCTCTGTTAGGTTACAGTGATTTTTTTTTAGGGAATTGTTCTAATTTGTTTTCCAAATTAAAGGTGTTGCTTTTTTGAGTGATTTTGTTTGTTTTGGACTGAACGCTGTGCTGCTTTGAGGAATTTTGCTGCAACGTTTGCAAATTTTTGGCCACTTGTTATGATGCCAAACTATAACAATGACAGACTTGTTTAAGTGGGAGCAGCTAGCTGTAAGTCGTAAGTAACCTTTATTGATTTAGCGCCTTTCACAGGTTAAAGACCACAAAGTGCTTTACAATAAAACAAGCACAGAAAATATAAAAGATAAAAACATAAACAAGAAACTGCTTTAAACCAGAATATCCTGTGTTTTACTGAGACGTGGCTGCAGGATCAGATCCCAACTCCAACGACTCAAATGCAGCTCTGGTTTGTTCTATGATGGGGATAAAGTTTTGTGTTACATACAGTACTGTAATTATAATTATAATTAGTTTGTAAACCAAAGAGAGACGATGGTATGCTGTTGGTTCTGGGTTCAGATCTACATAACGATTATTGATTTTTCATGTGAGCTGCTGATACCAAAGTTCTCCCTCTGTGTAGAATATCAGTCCTTATCCTCTTTGTGCTTAGGCTGTCATGGGTGGAAAAACAGCATCAGGAGCCAAACCTCAAACAGGATACTTTTACAGCACCAGTCACAGTCGGTTTTATCCTTCTTATTTCCTTTGTTCTCAAAATTCCCAGGTCATTCTAAGGGCACAAACATCTTGGATGCATTTTTAACTGAATCATTTCAACCTGGGCTAAGTCAAGTGAAAAGTCAGGATCCTCTGTGGTTCTGATTGGCTGACAGGACAGAATCCAAACCACTGATGAACCTGATGGGAAAACAGGGACACGATCAGTGAGATGGGTTGATTTCCATTTTTTTCCATCACTTTTAAATGCATGAGATAAATTTGGCTCACCATTAAATTAAAATAATAGTGTCTTGTCTCCAACAGAGGAAACAGGGGTGATCTCACATCTGTTAGGTTTTCTGTAAATTAGTTTGATCAAAAATAAAATCTAGCACTTATAAGAAATACACACAGTAAAACTAACATAAAACTAGAAACAAACCCACTTTCAAACAGCTGATAATTAATAACAGCTGACTGACTTTAGTCGTGCTGAGAGAAGTACAATGACAATAATACAATTAGGGCCTCACTTGACTAGACGTTAACAGCAAATCAAATGAAAGTGGAGCTCTTCATCAAGAGAAAAACAAATGAACAACTTGACCTGCATTTGTATAAGCTGCATTGTGTTTACATGAATCAGATCTTTCTGCTTAGACATAAAAATCAGTGCATTTAGATGGAAAAGATAAATAATCCGAGGCCTCGTCTACAAAATCCTGGAATCATTCTCTTTTGAGCAAAATTCCAGATGTACCACTAATGAACTGATTGTGGAAATGTGCACAGACTCAGGTCAATGTCATGTTTCTGGTGTATTGGTGACACGTGTGTGTTAAAACTAGGGGTGGCTGCGCCTCGGCATTGGTGGTGCCTTTCTCCAGTGGCGTATTGGGGTGTCTTGGGGTCTGGGGCTGGGTGCTGGGGGCGTCTGCCTGCTCTTCTTCCTGTGGCTGCCTGGTGGGATCTGGGCCCCCGGGGGTGGTCGGGCCTCTGCTGGGGCTGGCTCACTCCTGGGTCTCAGGTCTCTGGTTCCGGCTAGATCTACCCTGGATGGCCGGCTGCAGGCGGTGCCTGTGAGCTCCTAGCCGCGGCCCCCCAGGGGCTCTAGCGCGGCGACTGCCGGGGGGCCCACGTGGGGTGAGCCTCTGCGCCCTCTGGGGGAGAGTTTAGCGACTGCCCTGACGGCGATCTCCCTGGGGTGTCCGTGCCCTGGGTGGCCTCTGGACGTCTGGGGCCTGGACCTCCTCCGCGTCCTCCGTGGGCCTTGGGGGCGGGTCTGTGGCTCCTCGAACTTATTATTGAATGTTTCAATAGAGAAACCTTACATAAACAAGCGCGCATATATACACACACAGGTGATCACAAGGTGCTCACATAAAGACGGACTCAGGTGTTTTCAGACACATTGACTGGGGCTGTGGTTGACACTGAACTCTCTTGAACTGGTGTATACGTATACATTTGAAGAATATCACAACTGTTGTATATTCATATGCTGTTTGTTGCTGTTGTATCTTTTCTTCCTGTTTTGTTTGCTTGTTTGTTTGTGCTTTATTTACAGGTTTAGAAGTGGACTCTTCACGTCTCTTGTTCTCTTCTTTTTCTGTTTACTTTCTCCCCCATCCCTCTTTCTGTACCCTTCCCTTCACTTTCAGGCTCCATGTCCAATCAACCATAAAAATATTCTAATAAAGATTTTGGGGGTTATATTTAAACAAAAATCAGGAGGAGTTTTATAGCAGTGACTGTAACCTCTCACCTGAAACAGCAACACTGTTGGGCTTATTTTTGGCACTCAGACATTATTCTGTTTGCTCCACAGCCGGACAGGACACGGGGTTAAAAAAAAAGAAAAAAAAACTAGGGGTGGGAATTGACAGATTTTTATCAATATCAATGCCATTATCGATTCTGCTTATCAGTCCAATTCCTTAACAATTCCCTTATCAATTCTTGAGTAGTTGTTAAGCGGCAAAAAAAGTTCTACTCAGTCTTTTGCATCACAAGCAAGCATGCTGTGATTTGAGTGTGTGTGTGTTTTATTTTTTTTCTTTTAAGTACTAGGATAAATTGAGTTATTGCTGTATAAAATAAGAGTTACAGAGAGGTCGGATTGTTGATTAAAGCAGCTATTCTGGAGCATTGTTCTATGTATCAAAGTTTTCTAAATGTTTTAAATGATATTTCAGGTTTAAGCTATGATACATGGGTAGAGTTCCACAACATATGTTAGTTTTCTGAAGACCCTCCTTCTTCCTATAGACCCCTTTATATTCTTTCTGACCGGCAAACTTTTTCAGCCAATAAAATTCAAATTTCTGCAGTCGGCTGTCAGTCAATGTGCATGCGCTTCGAGCAAACCTGTAGCAGTAAGGGGTGCTCTCGTACAGGACGCTTGTGTTTTAATCTGTGTACAGTCTCAGCTGTCATGGATACTCCAGAGCTAATTTCTACTAAAAAGTTATGCATTCCCTTGCTGCTTAGGGATTTAATTTTATCTTTAAACATTTCTCCTCACAAAATGGCAAGCTTTCCAAGGATACACGTTTATTTTGGTCAAGAAATTCATTCAGGGCCGAGTAATTTCCATTCAGCTTTAGAGTACTGCAGAGTACAGAGCTACATATCTGAAGCACAGCAGGGACAGATGGCTCAGACCCTCGTACAGTATGAGAACGTGATTTGTGAACTGTGAGTGATTAAACCCTACAATGTAATCATAGTTTGAGGAGTTGGACAGTTTATGCCCAGCTTTCAGACCGAAGTAATGTGCCGTGTGCACGCGACTCTATGCGCATGTCGAGGTGTTTTGGGAGGAGCCGTTGGATTCAAAAACTGCTCTCCTGCTGAAATGCTCCACAATGCTGCTTTAAATGTTAAAAGGGCTTGCCATAGCAGCAAGCACATCAGAGCAGCATGACGAGGTGAGGTCCAGAATTGGACGAACCCGGGTCACCCAGTACTGCTTCTGGACTCAAACCTCTGCAGCGCCTTCAGCCTCCTGAGTCGTCTCAAAGACTGCAGAGTGTGATTTGTGAAAAAGGGGAGTGGGGGACTCTGAGTTCATCTGTAAACGCTGCTGCGGTTCAGGTGCGGTTCCATCGGGACCTCACCTCGTTAAGCCCCTCCACTGTTCGCGCTGCACTTGTCCGACAAAAACAGGGTTACTGTTCTGTCGGACCAGTGAGAGGTGAATAGAAGTCTAATTTCTTCGTGGGAAAGATTTACTGATCAGCAAATTTTGGGAAAAATGGAAACAAGAGAATCCATTAAGAAGAATTGTTAAAGTTGGAGGTGTACAATTCCGATGGAATTGGTCTGTTGGAACCGGTTCTAAGTCGAAACCAGTTCTCGATTCCCACCCCTAGTTAAAACAAGGTTTATCTGTTGGTTTAGTTACAACAACGTATACTGTATGTGCTTGTGGCTAATGCTAACTGAATAAATGAAACTTTCCAGGAAATGGAAAAACATGTTTCTTCTACAAAGAATAACCCCTGTGTGGTCACAGGTCACACGCTCTTTATGGACAGTTTTCTTTAAAAGTCATCCATAAAACCACTGATGGATGTGAGTGATGCCCAACAGAGTTGATTGATGTAAAAACATGATAAATATGAAAAATGGAGATACAAGGTTTTAGCCCAACATCAATGAGATTTAAAAGTTGGCGTGTGAAGGTGAGGAGTCTGGTGTTTCCTCATGTGCGCACAAATCCACGATGATTATGATGTAACAGAGGAAATGCGCGTGTATGCTCAAATCAAGAAAACAATGTGCGCACAAACACATCCAGATGTATTAAACTGTGCGAACGCATGGATCTATCTTTTAATAGAGAATTTACACAAGTCTTTGGACATGAAGCCTCTGAAGTCTCAATCCTTTACAGAGCACCACAGAGTCTCAGGCATTGCTGCCTCCCTGGAGGCTACGCAGAACTCAGCTGGCAGGCAGTAATCACAACCGATCAGCATCTTTGCAGCTGTTTCAAGGGCAGAATACAAATCAGTAGATCAGAGGGAAAGGAGAATGAGTCAGAGAGAGATTTTTCCTCACTTTGAAAGTATAAGAACTTTCTCGTCAGTCGAATGGATTGCTCCTAACACTACTAGAACAATGGTAACTTGTTTTGTCACAACAAAGAGAAACACAGAAGCTCACCACCAACAACTAAAGTTAATGCAACTGTTCTTCACCTATAAGTGCCATAATGACCAGTTAAAGCTATTCTAGCAATCATTGCATGGCTATAATACAACAGAACAAATGACTCCACACATACGGACAAAATGTTCACCATCTTTATGCAAATAGCACAAAATCACCAGGTTTTAAATTAAATTAATACAACCTCAGCTTGCTGGTCTGAACTCTTTTACTGCATGTAAACACTACGCCTAGAAAAGAAGACATCATCAATAAACTTTAAAAAGCAATCTAAAGCAAGGAAGATTATTTACTAGTGGAAAAGCTTCAGGATAGCAGCTAATCCTCCTGAGAGTGGACAATCCAGTTACCGTATCCTGAGGTCAGACTGTGCAATGCTGAAAGAAACTTCAAAGAGCCAAATCTGTGCAGGCCTCAGACAGCTTGTTCAATGTTAAAGCTTAAGTGCTGCAAATAGAGTAAAACTATATAAAATAAATGACTGTTTGACTGAAGTGGTGAATGAGAAACATTCACAGAACCTGGGTTCTGCTGGAACAATGGCTTTCAGACAGATCAGACCAAAGTGGAGATGTTTGACCTTTAAAATTTATTCTGCTCTATTCTTGATAAAACAACAAACACAGCACTTCAGAACAAACAGCTGATACCAGCTGTCAGCACGGTGGTGGGGAGCTGGTGGTTTGGGCTCCTTGCAGTCATTGAACCGATCATAAACTCCTCTGTAGATCAAAGAATTCTAGAGTCACCTGTGAATCCATCTGTCCGACAGTTAACGTTTGGTTCAAACTGAATCAGAAAACTAGACTAGTGAACTAGACCGTCAGTTCTGCTCTGCAGACTTTGGTCTAGCCACGCTCCTTTGAACCTCTGCAGCCCACTGATTGGTCTGATCAGTCTCGTACCAGGCCAATCACAGCACTCTAATGGTTTGGTGGGCGGGATTAGCAGATAGCGGCAGAGCTTCGACTCTGAATTTAAACAATATGGCAGCAGCTCGGGAACCATGTTCATTTGAAACGGCTTTGTCATCAACTCTGGACGTTTTAGATTTGGGTTTTTCTTTAAGACGCAAACAGATAGAGGCACTTAAGTCTTTTATTTTGAAAGAGGATTTATTGGCCGCTTTGCCGACGGGATACGGTAAAAGTTTAATCTACCAGCTGGTTCCGGTTGTTGCTAAATGACTCTGATTGGTCCTAGCGCTATCCAATAGCATGTGAAGACAGTTTGATTGACAACCGTTGATCCTGCCCCTATGGATGAGTTGTTTCAGTGAATCGTGGCTTGCCAAGCTAACAGAAAACAGAACAATGATCCCAAACACAGCAGCAAATCTACAACAGAACGGATAAAAATAAAAGAAAATATCAAGATTCTGCAACAGTCCAGTTAAAGTCCAGCCCACAGCCTGACTGACACAGTGTGGTTGGACCTGAAGAGAGCTGAGAATAAATGAATACTTGAGGGAATTGGAATACATTAGGTTAGCCAACATCCCTTCATGATGATGTGGGACACTGATGGTTAACTTTTCAGCATCTGAACAAATTACAAAGGCAAAGAAGCATGACCCCAAACATAGCAGGGTGAATTACACAAGCCTTGTTTTAAAGGTAAATAAACAAAATACACATGGCTTTAGCTTGTATTGTACTTATGTCCACTGATGGGTATTATTCTCAGCTTTTACAGTAGAACACAATGATCTAACATAGGTTGAATTAAAAGCACAAATGACTTTCCTGACTTTAGGTTAAGCCTGTTGTCTAGTGATGTGTGAGATAATGTGTGCCATTAGGTTGTCCTCTTGGCAGAGCAGGACTGAGTCCTTAAAGAATTTGATTAGCTTGCTTATGGCATTAGTTTTTTGCATTTGACCCATCCCTGTTTCATGGCGTCCAGGAGGACGTTGGGGATTCAGTGTCTTGCCCAAGCATACTTGGACACATGGCTTCGGTCTGGGATTGAACCCTGATCTGCTGATCAGTGGACAGCCTCTCTTTCATTGAGCCACAATCACCATGTGGCTTAAAGAGTCCCAGGCTGATGATTACCAGAGTACTACACCAGTTTTACATACTGGTATTTAGAACTATTAAAATAACTTAACTCAGTTAATGTACTTTGACTTAACATGTTTCTTCACTAACATCCAGCCAGGGCTGCTTGGCGAGAAGATGAACACCATGAAGCTGGAGTCAGGACTAATCTCCTGGGTGATGGACTACCTGACACACAGACCAGTATGTCTGCCTGCAGAAGATCCTCAGCAGCACAGGAGCCCTTAAAAATAGTCCTGTCCCCCTTCTGGACTCCTTTAAAAAGCAGTTGAAGACCCAATTATTCAAAACTGCTTTTAAATAACTCTTTTGTGTTCTCTTGTTGTTGTTTAATGATTTTGATTTGTAATGATATTTTGTTTGTTTTATTAATTTTATTTGTTTTATCATGTTTGATTCTGCTTTCTGTGAAGCACTTTGTGATTTTTTCTGTGAAAGGTGCTATATAAATAAACTGTACTTACTTACTTACTTACTTACTTCATGTTCACTCTCTACACATCTGACTTCCAGCACACCTCAGAGAGCTGCTTTCTTCAGAAATTTTCTGATGGCTCAGCAACAGTAGGATGTATTGAGGGAGATTGTGAAAGTGTACAGGAATACTTGTTGACTGGTGCAGCCACAAACATCTACAGCTGAATACCACCAAGACCTAGGAGATGGTTGTGGACTTCAGAATGAGGAGGTCTAAACTGGTTCCTGTGGCTATCTGAGGAGATGACGTAGAGATTGTCTCCAGCCACAGGTACCTGGAGTAGTTGGACTCCAGGGCTGGACTGCTCACATGGAACAAGAAGAGGCTGAACTTGATTCCCAGTAAAAACACCCACCTACTACTAAGTCTGGGAGTTCTACAGAGAAGCACCTAGGTGCAGGACCAATCACTACAGAAACTCATTCCTGCCAACGGGTATTACAAATAATACTCCAAAAACTTTGTTTTTGTTTTAACTTTGTTAGAATCTGTGCTGCTGTATGTAACATTTAATCTTTAATTAAACATCTGGTCTGGTCTTTTCCAGCTTTGAAATTTACTTTGCGTACAAAAACACACAACAGGTTTGATCATGTCATCGATTATTAAACAACCACAAAGTCAAAATCAAAGAAGCTATGCATTTTTATCATTTCTGAGCACCACATGGTCTGACTTGCTGAGATGTCCACCTCTGGGAAGACCATCAGGGGCCTTGAATGTTACTACTTGAGATTGAGAACTGTTTGGAAATTACCTTTAACCCTTCATGGATTGATGAGCAGCAAAACATCTCTCTCTTAGGACATTGCTGATGTCTTTTTTCTCTCGTGTTAACACAGAGGAGGTCAGACTGATGATGATCCGTTAATCAATACATAGATGTATTGATTAACGGATCATCAGCTGCTGAGCAGATCTGCTCAGCAGCTCCAGGCTGATACTGAACCTCCAAAATCATCTAGAAGCATCAAGGTGGAGTTAGTTTTTCACACAAAGCTTTTCAATTTTGTTTTT
The DNA here is from genome assembly GCA_006937965.1 of Callopanchax toddi. Lineage (NCBI taxonomy): Eukaryota > Metazoa > Chordata > Actinopteri > Cyprinodontiformes > Nothobranchiidae > Callopanchax > Callopanchax toddi. The sequence goes on from SSNR01000182.1 coordinate 755,734, forward strand.
GTTAAATAGTTAATGACGTGATAAAATTAGTTTTTGTACACTCGGGGTTAGAGAAATATAATTTTAGAACCTGGTAAGAACAGGTCATTTTATACTGTCCTCATACACAAAACCCTGGAAATAAAAGGGCTTCTTTCTTTACACGACTGCAGAAAATAATTATCCATTCTTTAAAACTTTTGTTGTTAATGAACCAACATATGAGGCTTCTATTAAATCTGATAAGTTCATTAGATGCTATAAATAACTATAACTGGTTTCTCTGCTATTTAATGACACAGAACATCACCCCCCACTCATTCATACATTATCTCTCTCTCCTCTCTTTTCTGATCTCCCTCTCCTCCCTCCCCCTCTGTGACGCTCTCTCTCTCTCTCTCTCTCTCTCTCTCTTTTCCTCTCACCCCTCCTACCGTTTGGACTGCAGCAGTTTTTCCTCAGCCTCCTGTCTTTCTCTCAGCAGCCTCTGCAGGTGAAGGATCTCCCTCTGGTGAGAAGCTGTCCTCCCCTCCGCTGCCTCCTCCAACGCAGCCAGCCTGGTTGACGCCTGCCTCCGATACACCTGCGCGTTCACACACACACACATGCACACACACACACACACACACACACACACACACACACGCATACACACAGAGGAATGAGATGAGGAGTGTTGCTATGAAGGAGGTGGATTTAAATGAAGGACAGCGCAGCAGAGACAAGTGGTGTGGAGGAGGGGGAGTCACACACACTGGGACAAGGTGAGGAACAACAACAACACACACACACACAAATCTGAAGATTTTCTGTGCAAGAGGTTGTCGTGAGCCCATCACTACTTTCACTGACTGCTATTGTGTGCTTGTGTGTGTGCGTTTGTAAAGCAACATTTTCTTTAGACTCTCATTATTGGTGTGTTTACAAACCGGCAGCTGTTGGGCTGCTGCCAGTTTTTAACTGTTGCTGATGGTGCAGCGTTCACACTCATACAAGTGGAATATGTGATCCTGCATCATGAACCAGCAGAGAGTAACACTGACAAAACAACAAGCGTGACCTTTACAGTAAAGACCGAGAAACTAAGAGACAAATAAGATAAAAAATATATGAACAACTAAAACAGTAGAGGTGTGTGTGTGTGTGTTGCTCTGCAGTTTGAGACTTTGTGATGAGAAAGATGAGCCCTGAATAAGGTGTGTGTACAAGCCTTCGATGTGTGTGTGGGGGGTTATCACGCCGTCTGCTTGTTAAAGCATAAAACAAACAGGCTGCCCTGACTTTAAACTGACAAGAATGGATCACTGGCATGGAGCTCGCCTAGATTTGAGCAGCTGAGCAGAGTCTCATTTTTCCTTATTACAGATTGGGATGCTGATGCTAAATTTCCAGTTTTTCAGGCTATAATCTCTAAATTGCATTAGTCAGTCACAAAAAGTAGTTTTTACCCCCAACAGTTTCAACAGAAAGCCCCAGAACAAAATAAACTATCATGTGACCTCGACTGAAAAAAACTTTTCCTAAAATAAGATTCATGTTCCTCCGAACTACAGTAACCACCAAAAAGGCATGATTGTTTCTATAAGGCTGTTGTGCAATGCCAGTAAAAGTTATACTGTAATGTAAAGCTGAAACCTGGTTTAACTTGGATTAACAACTTATGTTACTGTGGAGACAATTTTGTCCCACTCTTCTTTACCGAGTTCTGAAAATTCTGCCACATTGGAGGGTTTTTCTATGTGAACAGCCTGTTTAAGGTCAAAGGTCATACATTCTCCAAATAGCCCTAGACATCACACCACCACGTTTGACTTTGATATGATGTGTTAGTTTTACTCCAGATGTAACGAGACGCACGCTTACAGAAAGTCCCACTTTTGTCTCATCAGTCAGAATATTTTCCCCAAAGTCTTGAGGATCCAGATGTTTCGTTAACATGAGATGAGGGGGCGCTCAGTTCAAAGGTTTTGACCTTGGGACTGTACAGTTTTTGTCACTGTCTCTTTCTTATTGTTGAATCATGACCTTTGACCTTAACTTTAACCAAGTGAAACCTGTAGTGCTTCAGGTGTTGTTTTGCTTGTTGTCACTAACAGTTTAATGAACTTCTCAAAAAATCTGGCTAAAATCTGAAAACTCTCTACAGTTATCATAGTCAGCTTAAGCAGGAAACCTTCCACCCTCTAGGTAGGCTCTGTTTACAATTATTATTCTATTCTTGTTTTTTTTCCCAACTGAACTACAAAACTATATTATCAAAAATTCTATGAAAAGTCACCGTCTCCACTCCCAAGATGTGTTTTTCTTTGAAATAAACCATGTTCCTAATAAGGTGGACGAACAGTTTAAATGTACTGACACCTTCAGGTGGAATTCAGAATCATCTAATTGAAAAACCTATGATTAATAATGCATATTTGTAGCAGTGATTTAACATAGACAGACTGATTCTGTTTCATTCATTTGGAACTTTTATATTTTCTAAAGGCTCCATGGTTTCTTCCATAGAATGTTTAGGGTCGGTATACTGTATTACTCGTGTATTGTTGTAACTATTCCTTCACTGATCTGCTGCCTCTCTTCGCCAATATGAGATGACCATTAGTCAAACATTTAAAATCTCAAGTTATTTCAAAAAGGTGAAATGGTGCTTATAACAATAACAATTATAACAATAAAAGTTGATAAATTCTCATAATAGAAAAAAATGAGAAAAAACAAGTTACATTTAAAAAATTGTATGAAGACAGAGATTATAAAACTTTCTCTCAGAATTCCTTAATGGATGTTAAATCTATCCTAAAATATAACTTAAAATACATTTTTTACACCACAGTTAAACCACTGATTCATTAATTCAGTTTATTTACTCATTTGATCCTGTTCAAGGTCAATTTTATTTCATTAAAGATGATGTTTAAGAACTCCAAAGAGTCACAAACACTGACAGTAAAATAAATGAGTGAAATATGTGTACGAGCTCTGGGTCATAATTCACAAAATAACCATTATATCTTTTTAATGTATTAAAAGAAGAAGAAGACAAAGATATATGAGTTATTACTGCTTATTTAATCAGCTGCTAACAAAACAACAGCTCATCTGATTGCAAACATTTCACTTTTCTGAACCAAAATTATTGTGACAAACTGACAGAAACTAAATTACCCCATTTTTCATAATCTCATAACGACGTCTTCATTTCAAGCCACACATCTTGGTGTTTTACTGCATGAGGAATGTTGATTCTGCTCAAATATTTGACTTATTTGCATTTTTCCAAGTCATTTTGTCACTTTATCTTTCTTCAAGCGAGGAGGCAGATATAGTTTCAAAGAATGAATAGATCGTTAGCATCATCAGGCTAACATTTGGTAGTACTTCACAAGATGTGTCTCCACTCAATCAACAGAGTAGCTATCAGGATGACAATCTATGAGCTTTGCTAGACAGTCTGACATAAATTAACACAAATAAGTACAAATGAGGCCACAAATTACTATGTGACAACATGCAAAGAGTGAGAGGAGCAGACTAAAACGTCACAAAGTGAGTAGGAGGCTATAAGTGCAGATGTGCACTGCATTGTTAAAATGACTAATTAAAAAGAAAAGAATAATGAATATGCAATGGGAAACAAAACCTCAAGGAACACAAAAATATAGAATTAGTTTTGATGAGAAAGTCTCAACAGGGTGTCTCCAGCTGCTTACAGGAAGTCTAAATATTCGGATGATTTTTCTATTTATACACCAGACACCAGGCCAGTTAACAGACTAGGACTTGGTCTGCCGAGCAGTCATGTTAATTCCCAGTTGTAAATGTCTGACAGTGAATGGATTTGGTGTTGTGTTGTAGAGCTATACAATCGAGGAATAAAAATGTCTCCGGGCACACAGAGGGGCGTGAAGCCACCAGCATCAGGCTGGCTGAAGCGGTGACATTTAGCCTCCTCAACAAACAGAAACCCCTTACACCCCACCCAGCTGTAGCCCAGGGGATCCTGACCTTCTCTACATGACATCAATACTAAAGACTTAAATTATTTTACTGGAGAACTGCTGCTCTTTCACAGTTGCATCAAATTATTTAACCCAACCCCTTTAACAAAAAACTGTAAGCTTCAAAATCCAGTGCAGGATGTTTGCTATATTTAATGGAATACTCCCTGCACAATGTTTTTACAGAAAACATAATTCAAATAACTTAAAATGCTCACAACACCCCCATCTCATAACTAAGAACTAAACAAAAACAATTTCTGATTTAGGACTGAAAAAGCCTAAAGTCTGGCGCTCGATCACTGTCGAACCAATAAGATGATAAGATTCACGACGAGCAAATGAGATTCTGCTTTAAGAAGCTAAAACAGTGCGGCCTGGCTGGATCTGATCACCATGATCGATGTGCAGTCACACATCTCTGTCGGGAGTGTCGCTGAGGGGTCGAAGGGACGAACGGGGATCATAAGACACGCTGTGCAGAATTTAAAGATTTGATTTGCTGTCAGTCTGAGTCTAGTTTCAGACCCAGAAATCCAAAGCTAGTAGTGAACTAGATACAAACAGAACATTGTGTTAAACAGGAGGAACTTTAAAACTCAACAGTCATGATTGTTTTTAGTCCCAGTCTTTGGGCAAATGATGGTGAACTGAGCTAAGAACAAATAATAAAAATAAAATCACTTAGTTTAGGTTGTATTTATGAATATATTTTCTTGACACAATCACAGTTTGTCCAAAATCAAAGCTGAAGTTGATTCTTAGAGTGCACAAACCACAAAGAGTGGATCAGCTGATCCAGCTTAATTTTTGCTTTAACTCTGTCTTGTATTTTAGCAAAATTACCAAAAAGACAGATCTTGATGCTTTTGTCTATTGTAGCAAGGAGCCTTATCCTGATCGAATACTGCCAAAGAAGCTTCTGTGTTCAGCAAGAAACACAGAAACACACATTTGTTGAATACATAAAACTGACTCATTCCCATGAGTCACATCCTGAGATTCTTATTCTTCTACGCCAAAATCTGTAGATTTAAGAGGAAAAAAACACAGTTGAAGAAAAATGAGGAAAAATACTGCCATGTAGCAGGAATGGTACAAGAAGAGAAGTCAGACATAAGGAGTACGAGCTTTATTCAAAACTGTAAATATAAGGTTCTATAATTTTAAAGTGTTTTATGAAATATCTGCAGTAGTTGCACCGTCTTGACTTTTGTTCAGCTGAGTGCATTGAAACAAATCAGCTCAGATAATTTAATTCAGACATATGTGAAATGCAACAGCAACACTTGTGTTTGATGATCAAGTTCAGTTACATTTACTTGTTCTGTCAAATACAGTATATTTACCTTTACAGAAGCATTCATTATCAGCATTACTCTGTTAATGATTAAATTACACATTTTGGTCAAATTACTTGTTTAGGACTCAACATTCAAAGTTTATGACATGGGCTTGAGTCAAGACTTTCATGCGTTGACTTGGGATTTAGCTCAGGACTTACTAAACTGACTCTGTCCCATCTCTGGTATCTGCACTGCTGCATAAACACAACACAGCTGCAACCAGTAACTTCTACAGTCACTGTGCCAAGAAAGGCTGTAGCTGAAGGTAAATGCTGCCTTCTAAACACCTTCCTCTCCTCTCGTTCACCAGTGCACCGTTATTTTAATTACCACCCTCAGTAACAACATCATGTCCCTTGATTTAGTATTCCATTAATTTGTAAAATCCAATGTTACTTAAAGTCCCTGCAGCAATAATTTCACTCAACAAGCTATAAAGTATTAGTGCGTACATAAACAGATTAACCTTTTCTGTTCTAATTAGCCGACTCCTCACTGTTCACAGTGGATCAAAAAGGAGACAAGCTGGCACACTGGATGGAAACAGTTCAATAGAAAATAAAGGATGGGAATGGGTAGACCTAGTTTGCACACTTCATAAGAGTTTGAAGTAAGGAGAGGTATCTGCTGATTTTTGCTGGACAACTTTGCTTGTTAGACTACAAATTACAGTAAACATTTTTGTCTTTGTACAAGAAAATCATGGATATTATACTAGCCACCTCCCAATATAGCAGTCAGTTCCTGTGGTGCAAACTCAGATTACTGATGTTTACCTGTCAGCCAGTAAAATACATCACAGTGACTGGTGCTTTGTATCTGAGGGGATATACTGCAAGTATTTAAACTAGGGCTGGGCACTTAATCCGATATTTATTTTCAATTTTTGCTCCAAATTATATCAAAAACAATTTAATTGACAAAAAAAAAAAGTTAACTAATTTTGTCATATTCTGCTTGGCAAACATTTTCTATTTTGGCACACACTTCCATCCCTTCTGAAGGCTAAACTCACATGTGCAAAAAAATATATAAACAGTAAATAATGAATCAGTACGATTAAAAAGTACATTTTCAAGAAGACTTGACAAATACACTCCTCAAAAAAGTTTGGAAATCTTATTTCAGTCAATTATCTGTCCACTTCAGACTGGTGACCTGTTCAGAGTGTCCCCCACCTCCCCACGCCCCTTACTGGATGAAGTGGCTCAAGAAATGAATGAATGAATTAATTAATTAATTAATGTATGGATGAATAAATGAAAATGATTTTTAGATACAGTTCATCTGCTGCAGATAGTTTATTATTATTTATCATAACTAGAAGGCACATAGAGTGTTTTTAGGATACGTAGCTGTAGAAACAACTGCATGTTCTCACAGTAAAGCTTTATTTCTTCTACATTTCATGCCTTTTCTTTACATTTGTCCATGTGTTGCCCTACAATATTGCATTTAAGATAGATCCATCAGTTTCTCCTTTCTGACATTTTTCAGGAGCCTTTTTAATCCAACAGACCTGTTGATAAAATATTTAACAGCCAGCAAGTCAAAGACGTCCTGCTGGGAATTTGGCAATGCAACATCAACTTATTCAATCTATATTTCATGGTCATAAATGAATAGATGACTGGTTTTGCTTTATATAGCATTGCATGATGGGCGGGGGACTTGTAAATGCTCAAATATAAGTTAGAGGCAATACGAGGAATCAAACACTTCAACTAATGAAAGCACTCTTCTGAGGTTTTGTAAAACCTTTTTACCTTTCGTAATTCATTTTTAATTAGCTATCGTGACTGTGCTTACCTTGCTGATTGCTACACTTGGAGAATACATTACAGAATGCATAAACCTCCTTCGCCATCTTTTAACTAATGAATAATAGAAGAGGCACTGATTACACTGTGCACACTAGATGCCCATGTCAACAGTTTCTAGTGGCTAATTATAGTAGTTTCCTCACACTACAAACAGCTGCAAACAAGCACCAAATATTTCAGCTTAACCTCTTACTGAAAACTGGTCATGTGGCAAAATAAATCTAAGAGAGATGTGATCAGTGCCTGAGTTGGACTGGAGTGTGCCACCATGACAACCAGATGAAGAATTTATGTTTTGCACAGCAAGACAATGGCTGTCAAAGCCATCGACATTAATAGAAACTAGACATTAAAATGCAGCCCAGAAGCTGAAGCCAGAACAGGATGAGCTTCCCTGGACTCTACAGTTCTACTATTCTTCGTTGTAAAACTGCTCCAGCTCTGTCAGGTTGCATGGGATCAGGTGTTATCAGCCCTTTTCAAGTCCAGCTACAAAATCTCTACCAGATTTAGGTCTGGTCTTTGACTCGGCCACGTCAGAACCTCCACCTTGTTTGTTTCAAACCATTCTCTGAAGCTTTAGCTGGATGCTTCAGGTCATTGTCTTGCTGGAAAATAAATCTCCTAAACTGCGTCACCGTGGTTGAGACCTATCCACACAGACTCTGTGCTGTGACTGTAGCCTAAGGTGCATCTATAAAATACTTGAAGAGGGTAAATATGAGGCCTCAACTTTCAGACTCCTGAGTGAGACTCATTCCAAAAATGCAACATGGCATCACCCGTATCTGAGATATCAAGTTTCAGGTTTATTTATTTTGGAAAGGGACAACGCATATTAATAAATAAATAAATAAATAAATAAATAAATAAATAAATAAATAAATAAATAAATAAATAAATATATATATATATATATATATATATATATATATATATATATATATATATATATATATGAATGAATACGTGTGTAAATTTGCAAGATTATAGCCAGGGCTAGTTTCCATCTAGGGTCCCGTAGCCACACACTAGGTAAATAAGAAAAACTTTGCATATTGTTCTAAAAATAGCAGCATAAGGTAAAGTAGCAGCAAGTTGGAAAATTAAACAACAGTTCTAAAAATAGCAAGGTAAGGTAAAAAAAAAAAAACTTACAATATTTTTAAAAATAACAGGACATGGTAAAATTACACTTTACAAACAAACACAGATGAAAAGTCAGTATACATCAGTAGCAGCAAGAGAGATCAAGGTTCCCCTAGTTCACACCTTTAAGGTTATGTACATGTCCCTGCAGATTGTAGCAATCAGAAAGAGTATCAGCACACAAAATAACATTCATACCTGCTATGAATATTTAAGTTTAGTGTTCACAGACTCTAATATCTAATATGGCTTGGTTTTACAACAATAGAGGAAGATGGAGACTTTATGTTCTATTTCTTGCTCTATGATGGGGGTTTGAAACCTGCAGCTCTGGAGCCACCTGTAACTCTTCAGCCCCCACCTGAAGAGGTTCTTTGACACTTTGACCAAGAATCAATCAATCAATCAATCAATCAATCAAATTTTATTTAAAAAGCACTATTCATGCCTGGGGCAGCTCAAAGTGCTATACAGATTTAAAAGAAAAATAAAACAATTCCATAAAAATAAAAACTGTGCTTCCCCCCCACACACATATACATACACCCACACACCCACATACACACACACACACAAACTTTAAGATACCAAAATAACATTGACTAAATAACACTGGACTGAGCACAGAGGAACCAGGTCAGGAGATGAGACTAAAAAGATGGGTCTTGAGCCTGTTCTTAAAAACATCAACACTCTCCGCGGCCCTCAGGAGCTCCGGCAGACCATTCCACAGACGAGGGCCATAGTACTGGAAAGAGGCCGCTCCATAGGTCTGTGTTCGGACTCTGGGGATTGTTAACAGAACGGTGCCGGAGGACCTGAGGGTCCGCGAAGGTTCATAAGTTAAAAGCAGTTCTTTAAGATAAGAAGGCCCAAGACCATTAAGACATTTAAAAACCAGTAAAAGAATCTTAAAATCTATCCTAAAACACACTGGGAGCCAATGCAATGATTTTAAAACTGGTGTAATATGCCCCTGCTTCCTGGTCTTGGTCAGCACACGGGCAGCAGAGTTCTGTAGCAGCTGAAGGCTGGACAGATTCTTCTTGGGAAGACCAGAAAGCAGGGCATTGCAGTAGTCTAAACGACTAGAAATAAAAGCATGCATTAAAATCTCAGTGTTGTCTCGAGAGAGAATAGGGCGGACTCTGGCTATGTTCTTTAAATGATAAAATCCTGTTTTTACTATATATTTAATGTGTGGAATAAAAGATAGCTAAGAATCAAAGATACCGCCCAGGTTCCTGATTTGTACTGAAGGATTAAAAGACAAAGACTGTAGTTTCTGAAGGGACTTTTCTCTCCGAGCCTCAGGACCAATGATTAAAACTTCAGTTTTGTCCTGGTTGAGCTGGAGGAAGTTAAGAATGACTTAAATATGCGTAATGTTTACATTTAAACCGACAATAGGTAAGGGTAAATTTGAATAGTTTTTCTGTTCAAACTTTAGCAGAAAGTCTAATAATATAGGTGGTTTGCCTGTGTCAGTTCATGTTTTTAACAAAAATCAGTGAACATATCGATTATCATGAATGCATATAGCTTCCCATTATTTCAATACCAGAATAAGTTCATTATGACTTGAGTTTTTACTAAAATATGTTTAAAATGTGACTTAGAAAAATTTAGTTGTTCTGCTAGGAGTAATCATGTAGATGTTCTTGTGTGATGTACTACCCTCAGAACCTACATAAGAACAAAGCACTTAACTCTAAGGACACTCCCCGACTGCACCATCATCTCTAAAGATTAAACTCCACCATCTTTTCACTATAATGAACGTGTCTTATTACCACATAATTGCAATCTCACTGCACCAAGACACTGCTACTCAGACACGATGTGTAATGTTATTGTTTAAAAAATGAATAAATGGTTTTACAGAATCCAGCTTGGTCATTTTAAAATGTTCTAACAATTTTTTTATGTTCCTGATTTCCTTTTTTTGTATGTTTACCACACTTAAATGTTTCAGATCATCAAACAAATTTAAATATTAGACAACAATAACAAAATGCAGTTTCTGAATGAAGGTGCTTATTATTAAGAGGATAAAAGTTCCAAACCTACATGGCCCTGTGTGGAGAAAAGGATACCCCCCCCCCCCCAAACCTAACAAATGGTTGGGAAACCCTCAGCAACAACAACTACTATTGAGCATTTGTAATAATTGGCAATGAGTCTTTTACAGGCTGTGGAGGAAATTTTGGCTCCACTAATTTGTGCAGAGTAGTGATAATTCAGCCACGTTGGAGGGTTTTCTAGCATGAAGCCTTTTGAAGGTCTTGCCACAGCATTTCAATCAGGTTCAGGTCAGGTAAACCACCATATACTGTTGGTAAAATCCTTTTCTGAAATGCTGTGCTACCTTTACACTAGATGTAACAAGACAAACACCTTCCAGAAGGTTCAGCTTTTGTCTAGTCAGTCCACTATTCCCAAAAGTCTTGGGGATCATCAAGATGCTTTCTGGCCAAACTAAGGCAAGTCTTTATTTCCTTTTGCTCAGCATGGTTTTCATCTGGGAACTCTGCTGTGGAAGCCATTTTTGCCCAGTCTCTTTCTTATGGTGGAGTCATGAACTCTGACCTTGAGGCAAGTGAGGCCTGCAGTTATTTGGGTTGTTTGTGTTCTTGAGGTAATTTTGGTCAACCGTTTCTATGTTTTTACCATTTGTAGATACTGGTTCTCACTGTGGTTCTCTGGAATCCCACAGCTTTAGAAACAGATTTAGAACCTTTTCCAGACTGAGTGATCCTAATTACTTTGCTTCTCATTTGTTCCTGATTTTCCTTGAATTGTGGCATATGTATCTTTTGAGAATGACTTTTCACATATAGTGGGCTTGTAGGTTTGGATTTGTCACCTTAATAATAAACACCTTTATTTACAAACTACATTTTGTGTTTACTTGTGTTATCTTCGCGGAATATTTCAATTTTTTTGACGATCTGAAACATTTAAGTGTGACAAACATACAAAAAATAGGAAGTCAGGATGGGAGGCAAACACTTTTTCACACCACTGCATATGATGAATATGAATTAGCAAGAAACTGTGTTGTTTTATAAAACTGTGTCCTTGTAAACAACAAGGAAGCACTTGGTTGGTTACTACAGCCATGGGGGTCTTTTGGAGTCTGCTGAGACAAACAACTGAATTCAAGTCATGATGAATTTTAATTATTTGACATTCAAGGCCTACGTATCTGTGTTTGTTTTGCAGCTTTGTAAAAATGATCTCCAATGGATTTGATGTTTAATTCAACAAGCACAGAACAATCCCAACTAAAACTTCAATCAAGCCAGACACCTCAAAATGGATGAATGCCTTTCAGTGAGGGACATTGATTAACAATTTAAACCACGTAAAAAGCAGAACAAGGCTTTATATGATCCAAGGACACACAGCTGTTTGAAATCGTTCGTTCAAGGGTTCATAATTTCATCTAACAACTGAGCCAACTCTCCACTGAGCTGCTCTCTCGATCACCTCTCCCCACAGATCAATATCGCTAGTGGCTCTTGCTGTGCCACAGAGGGCACTGGGATGACACCCTGATCTAATTCTCAAGCCATAAATGATTCATCACCAGCAGGTACACAGAGTCAGAGCAGTCAGAGAAGAAGGCACAGCCCTGACCTTTTCCTGCTGGGAACAGATACATCCTCTTGTTTCAGTCTGTTCTCTTATATTAGGCTGACTTCACTGGAAACACAAATCACACGTGATACTCATCTTTTAACGATCCATCTACCTTTCTTCTCAATCTGTCTCTATTTGTGTCCCCAGAACATGACTTGAAGATGAGCTGTCCTCAGACTAAGCTAGAAGAGAAGGACTGTCCTCCAGAGGAACTGGAGTGTAAAATCTGTTACCAGCGCTACAATGCACACAACCGGAAACCTAAGATCCTGGACTGCCTACACCGGGTCTGTGCCCGCTGCCTCATTAAGATCCTGGACATTGCTGATGGAGCAGGCTGCATCCCCTGCCCCTTTTGCAGACACCAAACTGAAATCACAGAGTACCAAGTCTCCGCCTTGCCTGATGACGTTAAAATTATGTCCCACTTGGCTATGCGAGACAAGTCCTGTAGCTTCGACCAGAACAAGGAGGTGGTTCTAACTCCAAAGAGTTTCTCCTCCACCAGCCCATCTCGTGACTCCTCCAACTGCCTGGTCATCACTATAATGGAGGTTCAGAGGGACTCGCAGCACTCCCCAAGCCAGAATGGCAGCTCTGACATCTATGCTGAACAGAGCCTAGACTCAGTATCAATAGGCTCCAACGGGCCTGCTGATCATGACACCCTGTCCAAGTTCTGTAACCATGTCCCACGCATCTTGGTGTGGTTGCTGGGTTTCCTATATTTTGGTTCGTTGCCTCTAGGAATCTACTTGCTAGTGATCCAGAGAGTGACTCTAGGAATTGTGTGTGTTAGCTTAGTGCCATCAAGCCTGACAGTTTGCTTAGTGTATGGGTTTTGCCAGTGCCTGTGTCAGGGCATGTGTGACTGCTTTGCCAGGGGCTGATAGGACGATAACTGGTGGTCCAAGGTATAAGAATGAAGAAAGCTTAAGTAAACAAGGAGCTGGTGTGTTATGTCGACAGATAAAAGCCTTAAGTTAAGTACAATATCCTCCTTTGCAAAGGCTTAGTAACATGAAGGCAGCTGTCTTCATGCAAATAAAGAGCCGGTGAGGTGGAACAAAAAGACTATCTTCAGTAACGTGCTGTGCTTTTCTATTCCTACTGCTGCAACTCAGACACCAGCTTGGCCAAGGGGAACAGAGCCAGTGGTAGGAGCCTACAGTATACCAAGAATTCTGTGATGTCCGTTTAATTGTTTAGTGTTGTGCATATGACCTGGTCTATACCATTTAAGAACATAATTATTATTATTTCACCAAAGTAAAAGTTTTAATTTACCATAAACCAAACTATAGCTGAGCCCTCATTTACTAACTTTGTGTCCCAACATTATGCCTCAATGCAGACATTTTAGGCAAAATACAAGTTTTACTCATTTCGAATAGGAGGATGAGACTAGGGATGCACTTATACCAGATTTTTTCAAATTGAGTACGAGTATGCGTACTTACATATAAGTACTTGCCGATATCAAGTACCGATATGAATACTAATAAATGACATTGATCTAAATCATGGTTTGAAAAAGTAAGTCATGTTACAACATTGTTGTTAATCTGAAGTAAAGGTTGATGTAGAAGCTTTAATCAGCTCTACTGGTTTCTTCTGTTTATCTGTTAGCAAAATGATAGCGGCTAAATTAAACATGCTAACGCTTTGGGAATTGATTGAACATTAGGCTACGAACAGATTACTGGTACTTTACTGGACCAAACATCGGTACTGTGAGGATTCAGACAGTGTGTGTATGCGATACATAAAAACAACAACAACCACCACTACTACTACTACTACAACTCATATTACTACAAAACAAGTAAGTTGACTCCAGCTACTCAGAGCTAGCTCCAGTTAGCTGCTGTTGTCTCTCGCTGCAGCTAAACTGAGAGCTGAGCATTATGCTATGTTAAATGGAATAGGTTCTATAGTATGAGAGTACTTTTATGAGTACGAATATAAGTACATGACCTTAGTATCTGATCAATACCTGCTATTGGTATTGGTGCATCCCTAGTTCATACCATCAACATAAGTAAAAGCTAGACGTAGGAACATAACTAGGAAGTTGAGTATGGAAAGATCAGAAACACCCTCCTAGTGACTGGCTGCAGTGTACATTTTAAAGGCACACTATGTAACTTATTCATATTCTTTTTCTTTAGCCAGTTTGTGCTAATATGACCCTTTACAGGGTTAATGAAAACTCACTCAGCCCCATCTGCTAACTTCTGAATCTCCGGTCTGGTGCCCTGAAGTCTCACAAAGTCATGTATCCCGCGAGTTAGGCTAACCCAATGTGGCTAGCTGTTATGCTAGCACCAGAGTGTTTTTAGTTCATGATTCTGCATTTTTTTAATCTCTCCCTGCTTGAACACAGCTGATCTCTTTGAATGAGTAATGAACCGCTCCAGTAGAAAGCAATGAAGACTGAGGAGACATTTCAAAAGTTAGATTTAGGTGTTTCTGAGCATAGACAATGCTAACGGCAGTGATTTAAAACGGACACTAGGGGGTGCTGAAAACAAGCAAAACTGCATAGTATGCCTTTAAGTTCTGTTCCTCAATGTAAATTAATGGAACAAAGAAATGCATGTATTATATTTTTTGCAGTTTTTTTATTTTTGTTAATTCATGTAGCTCTTACTTTATTGCTGCATCTTCAAATATGTATCTTTACATCCATCCATCCATCCATTTTCTGTAGCCGCTTAGTCCTCCACAGAGGGTCGCGGGGGGAGCTGGTGCCTATCTCCAGCGGTCAAGGGGCGAGAGGCGGGGGACACCCTGGACGGGTCGCCAGTCCATCGCAGGGCCACACAGAGACGAACGAGACAAACAACCACGCACCCACTCACACCTAAGGACAATTTACCAGCCCAATTAGCCTGACAGTCATGTCTTTGGACTGTGGGAGGAAACCGGAGTACCCGGAGGAAACCCACGCACGCACGGGGAGAACATGCAAACTCCACGCAGAGAGGCCGCACAGCCGGGATGCGAACCCACGACCTCCTTGCTGCGAGGCAACAGTGCTAACCAACTGCGCCACCATGCAGCCGTATCTTTACATTTATGTGTAATTTGTTATTTGGAGCTTAAAAGCACCATGATTGTATGGGGGAGGGGGGGGCTTTCAGACCTGCAACCCAAGTGTTTAGACTCCAAAAATACATTAAGGTAGCACCAGTAAACAGGATAGTCTGACTTCACTTTCAAACAGCAGCAGTAGGTGGAGACACTAGCTTTTATATAAGATGATGGCACAGAAGCATATATTTTAAGAAATAGCTATAAAAATTAAATTCCAACAAATGACATGTGCATTCCTATAACTGATGTCCTGGGATGACTGCACAATTTTAAAAGGTAATTAAGATG
This sequence comes from Callopanchax toddi, assembly GCA_006937965.1. NCBI lineage: Eukaryota > Metazoa > Chordata > Actinopteri > Cyprinodontiformes > Nothobranchiidae > Callopanchax > Callopanchax toddi. The sequence continues at coordinate 771,064 of SSNR01000182.1, forward strand.
TTGATGTTTAAATGTTTATTTATTCAATTTTGTTGGGAGTGATGCCAATCACAAAATAAACAACAGTTAAAAAAAGTTCTGACTTCTATGATTTAAAACTTAGACTGAATAAACATTTCAAAACCCTAGTTGAAACATCGCTTATTAGGATGAGTGACTGACAGATTCTGTGGATAAAAGTAGAACAGTGTCTTGACAATTTCTGGGAAGTATTTTACAGGAAAGAAAAAACATTTGGGTAATTCAAGAGTCCTTAATCTAAATAACAAAGCACAATCTCAAAATTCAAGGGCCAAATATCATGTGATACACCTACTCCTTGGCTCTTAATTTGAAGGGCAGTGGGTGAACCTGCAAAGGCATGGAACAAATGCTAAAAAAAAAAAAATAAGAAAGAAAAAGGGGTAGTTTTAAAATATTCTACAATGAAATGGAACACATTTTTAAGAAGCCAATATGCCATCAGCTGTCACAGGTTCTTTTTATATAAACGTTATCTATCATTATGTCCACTCATGGCATGAACTAGTTATCTAGCCAGAAACAGACTCCAGCAAACAATGTTATTTTTATGTTTGCTAAGGAAGATCAACAATAATGTCAAACATCCAAAAACACCAGACCAGACATTAAAATCATGCGTTATTGTTTCAAAATACTGTTATCCCTACAGCTCTCTACGATTTTGATGTCAAACGTAACTTTTCAAGGTTTTCTGTTTATCCAGAATCCAGAACTGATTCAGATTTTAACATAATCTACAAACATGTTTTAATGATATAAGCAGGACTTACTGTTTGTGGTTTCGAATTAAAGTCACATCAATAAACAGAACTTTTGTTTGCTTGTGCCAAATAACTAGACTTTAACTTTCCTATTCTCATGTGCATTACTCCAGCAGTCAGTTTAGAACCTTTTGAGCACAATGTTGAATACTGAGGGACCTACAATCTAATATAGAAATATATTTTGCATATTCAGTTGGAAAAATTGTAGGTAAACATTTGAAGACAAGTCTTTGTGCACAGCAAGAATTTTAGCAAGTTTTCTAATGTTTGGAATTGATACAAATAAATGAGTCAGAATATTTGAGCAAATCAGTTGACTCCCAGAACCTGAGGCTTCCCACCAGAGTATTACATCAAACGACTCTGTTCTTCACTTTACTTCACCCTGCTTCATTATTGTGATTGACTGATGCTTTTTGACATCTCTCTGTTAAATCCATTTGATCTCTTTTCTGTATCTGTACCTTTTATGACAAACCTTCTGTTTTCCTGTGTTTCTGTGATACGATTTCTGCTTAGTAACACACAACTAAACACAGATGCTACTGGACAATGAAATAAATGGAGAACTATTTTCTATACAAAGCTTGTGCCTTTGATTCTTCGCCTGCTGACCGCCACTTGTTTCTGATTGAGTGCCAGCAAGTAATATAATCAAAATTACTATCATAAGGGATGAATTCTGAACAGTCTGTTACATCAAGCTGAAAGACAGCCTGCTGCTGTCACACTTCACAAATCAATAAAACCCACAGCAGATGGAGTTTATTTTCAATTTCACAGAGAACAAAAACAGCTGCGTTGTTTTCTACAAGTGGGTGTTTTAATCCAAAATCAGCAGTGTTGGGGCAAACTGTTATGGCCTGATTTTCTTTTAAGTGATTTAATAGTCAGCCTGTACAAATTTGCTGACTGGTAGAATGAAAAACCTCACACTCCATAGAGCCCGGCAAAGAAATAATAATTAATTCACATTATCACAGTAATTTAGAACGATAGGTTTGTAATTTAACAAAAATAAACTGACCTCTCATCCATTTGCAACACTGATTCTCTACTATGAAAAGCTTTAAAGCCTTGAGGTCAGCAACCAAACAGAGAAACTGAATAAAACGGAAAGAAAATAAAACCAGCTTTACAGACAGAAGATCAGAGAGGAGATAAAGATTTCATTTTCTGCCTGAGTTCACAGGATCTGTTAAACTGAGACTTGCCAGTTAAGTGTTGGCTCTGCTGGTTGTACCATCTGATATCTACAGCTCAGGCATTTCATCTCTGTCAGCTCAAACCTCTCCTGCTCTTTACATCTGAAAACAAAACAGCTCAACACTAGATGATTTGTATTATGGAAGTACCCTGTCAAGTAGGGCTGCTCAATTATAGAAATGCATCATAATCTAAATATGTTGGTCAACTCTGAAACCACAAGTATTTAACATGATTACTCTTTGAGTCAGGATGATGTGGTGTATAACACCAAACACAGAAATCTTCAATCTGCAGGGTGCACATAGGCTATACTATTATCTTTATTACCAAAGTTTTCCATCCATTATGCACATTTGGATGATAAACCTCAGAAACATATACTTTGATTACAACAGTTTTTTTTAGCGCACAAAGTTGTTAGCAGAGGTTTTCTGATCATTTGAAGCCTAAAAAAATCTAGAGTTCACATTTTAGGGAGACTGCAGACACCAATTGACACCAGCAGGTGGCGGAGTGGTGCTGTTTCATGACAATCAAAATGTATAAGAATAAAATTATTGGACCAAAAATACTATTATCATGCTAAAATCAATATAGACTGATGTGAACATATCTAATGTCAGGCCTGTTTAGAAAACATTTTTTAAAATATTCAGACTTGTCAATCAGACAAATGTGTCGGCCATTGGCAATTGGCTAAGCATCTAGTTGTGAAAACATACTAATTGTTTTTGGAACAAACATTTACCTATAACTGACCCACTGGTAAGGCTGGCAAAGGTTGCATTTTTTCCATAATGATGAAAAATGTGGAAGGACATGCTTGAATATCGCAACTAATAATAATATAAAGGAAACCAATTTTTAATGTAGTGAACAACTCATTTTACCTATAATGTGGTGGCGTTTATACATGCACCTCCTTAAAATAATTTAACAATTTCAGGTGTTTCCAGAAGGTGGAAATGCATGAATTTTAATCACGTACAATATGAATAATTTAGTCCCAATCTGCTTTCTCTTTATAGCACACAGGTAACTTATAATCCCCATCTTTTCAGTTCATGAGCTGCTAAAACAACGGAAACAATCACAGACCGTTGTAACGGTCTTTTATTTTAATAAAAAGTAAAAGCCAACAGATCTTTTACACTCTCGTCTCAAGAAATAGCATTGTATATATCTGCTGTGAGGATGATCAGGTTCAGTTTATTGGCTCTCATGGGCTGCAGTAAAATGCTGAGCAGAAGGAAGGCAGGTAAAAATGATAACATGTGCAATTCCATTTCAAATAAGCAGCTTTAAAATATAATCTTCATGAAAAGGCTCAGTGAAGACTAGCAACCCAGAGGAGATTTCAGTTAAGTCATACAAGCTGAGATTTGATGAAATAAAACAGGAAGGATGTGAGCTCAGATCAAATGAAACACGCTGCATGAGTTCTGTTCCTAAATTAATTCATGAGATGAAACTGAAATGGGTGAGAAGATGTTTTAAAAGCCTCGAAATGTTGTTGTTTTTTCTTATGGATACTTTATTTTTTGAAAAGCTGTGAGTTGCTTAGATAAACAAAATATTGACAATATAAAGCAGAGATGCAGAGAAAACTCTAGGGGTCAATGGGTCAGGTTTTGGACACGTTGCTTTATGGATTGTTTGTTTTTTTCCTTTGCAGTTTTTGAAATGATTCCCTTCACATACAGGTGAAACTCCAAAAAATCAAATATTGTGCAAAAATTCAGTTATTTCAATAATTCAACTTAAAAGGTGAATCTAATATGAGATAGACTCATTACATGCAAAGCCAGATATTTCAAGTCTTGATTTGTTATAATTTTGATGATTATAGCTTACAGCTCATAAAAAAAAAAAAATTCAAAGCCTCAGAAAATTATAATGTTACATGAAAACAATAAAACAAGGATTTTAAAGAGAGGAATGTCAGCCCTCTGAAGAGTATAAGTATGCATATTGTCGTGAAATTCTGAAGTCTGGCTGCCCTGTCTTGAAGAATTCTGTCTTTCTGCCCTGCTATAACAGACATTTACTGAGTACAATGCAAGTCTGTGTTTTTAAATCAAATGTATGTTGATTTTTATTGTCAAATAATCAGGGGTAATGATGGGAAGTGGGTGATGATCGACAAAAAAAATAATGTGTGTTACAAATGTAATCAAGCTGTGATTTATGATATGATTTAGTTAAAAATGTTTGAGAAGACAGGCCTTTCTCCTCTTAGGAGGGGAAAGAGGAAGTGCTGAAGTGAAGTATTTTCTGTGTGAGAGATAAAGGATGTAGTGAAACCAACAGCATAAGATATGAAAGGAGGATAACCTGTCATGAAATGTTAATGGAAAAAATGTTTATGTTATGTGATTAATGAAACTAGCAGGATTTAAATTGGTAGAGGCCAGACGTGTGGTGATGTAGCAATGATATTGTGTTAGTTGTTAGGGCTGATCGATCTACGCCCGGTGAGCGGCCGAAGTTCCGGTTACAACACCTGACAGTTGGCCTTGCAACATGTTGAAGGCGGAGGGTGCAGCCACTGAAGGAATTAAAAAATCAGTTTGATCAAGAAACTGGGTTTGTTGCCGGCTGCTCTTGTCCTGTTAAGATCGGTGAATCGAGCTGGACTGGGGGGGCTTTGCAGGGTGTGGTCGATGCTAGTGAGGACAGGACAAGCAGACCTGAGGAGGTGACGAACCAGCTTGTCCCAAAGTGAGACCCATCGGATTTGGTTGAGTCCCCAGAGCTCCAGCTGCACAAAGGTTTCTTGGTTTAGAAGCTTTATAGGCGTGCTTCAAGGCCCCAGAAGGATCTGGATTGGGGCTGCACCATTTTTCCGGTCACAATCAAAAAGAATTACTTTTCATTTTTCTTTTTTCCTCTCGTTTGGACCAGTGGATATTAATTTGGATTAAACGTTACTTTTCTTCAAAGAGAGGAGCTCAGCCACACCCGTACCCCCACCCAGAGGGAACTTAAGCCGCTCACAAGTGAGAGGTAGGGTCAGTTATCCACAAGTTTGGCCTAGCTGCGTGCTGTTGGTTCGAATTGTTGATTGAGCTGTGTTGTGTGCAATTGCTGAGCTGAAAAGCCCTTGCTAAAATCTTCTATCTTTAATAAAGCATTTGAAAGACAAAAAGGAAGTTACGGACCCTTTAAACGGAGGACTGTCAAGGGTCGTTCTGGATCACTACCGGATGACCTTGAGGATCAAAAACAATATGTACTCAGTACTTGGTTTGGGCTCTTGTTGCATCAATTACTGCCTCAATGCAGCGTGGCATGGATGCTATCAGCCTGTGGCACTGCTGAGGTGTTATGGAGGACCAGGAAGCTTCAATAGAAGCCTTCAGCTCTTCTGCAGTGTTCGATCTAATGTCTCATCTTTCTTTTGACAATGATCCATAGATTCTCTATGGGTTCAGGTCAGGCCAGTCTGCTAAGCACAGTAATCCATGGTCACTGAACCAGGTGTTTGTACTTTTGGCAGTGTGGGCAAGTGCCAAGTCCTGCTGGAAAATGAAGTCAGCATCTCCAAAAAGCTGGTCTGCAGAAGGAAACATGAACTGTTCCAAAATCTCCTGGTAGAGGCTGCATTGACTCTGGACTTAATAAAGCTCAGTGGACCAACACCATCAGATGACATGGCTCCTTAAATCAACGCAGACTGTGGAAACTTCACACTGGACTTCAATCATCTGGGATTGTGTACCTCTCCATTCTTCATCCAGACTCTGGGACCTTGGTTTAAATAAAATACTAAATTGTCTCATCAGAAAAGAGGACTTTAGACCACTGAGCAACAGACCAGTTCTTTTTGTCTTTAGTTCAGTTAGACACTTCTGATGCTGTTTGTTGATCAGGAGCAGCTTGACAAGAGGAATACGACATTTGAGGTTCATGTCCAGGATCTGTCTGTGTGTGGTGGCTCTTGATGCATTAACTCCAGCCTCAGTCCACTCCTTGTGAAGGTCCACAACACTTTAAATGTCCTTTTCCTGACAATCCTCTCCAGGCTGTGGTCATCCCTGCTGCTTGTGCACCTTTTTCTTCCACACTTTTCCCTTCCACATAACTTTTTATTAATGAACTTTGATACAGCACTTTGGGAACATCCAACTTCTTTTGCAATGACCTTTTGAGGCTTTCCCTCCCTATGGAGCGGGTCAATGATGGTTTTCTGCACAGCTGTCAGGTCAGCAGTCTTCCCCATGATTGTGATTTCTACTGAACTAGACTGAGACCATTGCAAGGCTCAGGAACTCTTTGCAGGTGTTTGGGATTAATTAGCTGATTAGCTAATTAGTGTGACACTTTGAGTCTACAATATTGAACCTTTTCACAATATTCAAATTTTCTGAGATTTTGAATTTTCAAGAGCTGTAAGCCATAACCATCAACAGTACTGTATAACAAATAATTATAGTTATAACAAATAAAGGCCTGAAATATCTGGCTTTGCATGTCATGAGTATCTCTAGATTAAATTTACCTTTTAAGTTGAATTTCTGAAATAAATGAACTTTTGAACAATATTCTAATTTTTTTAGTGTCACCTGTATTGTACACTACCCTCCAAAAATATGTCACTACTAGAAGAAGATTTTTGTTTTTGTTTTTACAATTGCATTTGCATAAAAGATAAAACCAAGGAGATAAAACACTGAGTCATAACTCTAATTCCATCCCGTCTGTAACACTGGGATTTTAAATGTCAAGCTTCCAAGTTGTCAAATAGAGAAGTCTTGCATCAGATGCTTTTCTGTCCCTCCAAGCAGCTGCCTTCAGCTGAGGTTTATTACATGAAATTTTTATCTTCAATCTGTTTCGGCAGTAGAAATGCTCTATAGAAGTGTCACAGATAAGAGCTTTGCCTGAACAGCCCGTGTATCTCATTTTTTTGCAGGACGTCTGCACGCTGAGATTAGAGGAACTGATTTACTGTGAGAAAATTTCCCTGAACACCTCTGAATTCATCCTGCTGCCACCATCTGTCCCCTCATCAGTGCAGGTGATTGAGCCAGCTCCAGAAGCACTCCTAATTTTCTGGAAACGATTTTCCTCACTTTTCCATTCATTTCGTTTCCTTTGAATTGTTCCTGCTGATAAATTTTCATCTCCTGAAGCGGCCTGTGCAATTCTACAGTAGATGTCTTCACTGAAATCTGAAAAGAGATGCTTTCACACCTGGGCTCTGACTGTCAGTGATAATGATGTCACATTTCAGACATCAGTTTGCTGTTTTTATTCCACACCCTGACTCTCCTTTATTTTGTTGTATTCTTTTAGTACTGTGGCGCTGGTTATTGCCTTCATGGTTACTAATATTTTATTTTATTCTTCACAGATCTGCAGGTCCTCTGTCATGTTATGTTTTATGGTCTTCATGTTGATGTTATGGCTTCAGCTGCCGTCCTGTCAGATTAAACAAAGGTGAAGTGACGGCTGCCCTATTATGTGTGAAAAAGCCAAGTAACTGTGAGCACCTGTGCAACATGTTACACAATCACAGGTGACATTCTGCCAATAAATATAGTCATAGTGCTTTAGAGTGTTGTTGCACACTCAATGCTAAACTGAATGTCAAAGCAAGGCAACTACGTCTGGTAAAAAAAAGAAAACTAAAATATTTAAATGACACTGAGTAAAAGAGATAGCAGCTTATTTTTTATTATGATCATCTTTAAAGGGCTGCACGGTGGCGCAGTTGGTTAGCACTGTTGCCTCGCAGCAAGGAGGTCGTGGGTTCGCGTCCCGGCTCTGCGGCCTCTCTGCGTGGAGTTTGCATGTTCTCCCCGTGCGTGCGTGGGTTTTCTCCGGGTACTCCGGTTTCCTCCCACAGTCCAAAGACATGACTGTCAGGCTAATTGGGCTGGTAAATTGTCCTTAGGTGTGAGTGGGTGTGTGGTTGTTTGTCTCGTTCGTCTCTGTGTGGCCCTGCGATGGACTGGCGACCTGTCCAGGGTGTCCCCCGCCTCTCGCCCCTTGACCGCTGGAGATAGGCACCAGCTGCCCCGCGACCCTCTGTGGAGGAAGAAGCGGCTAAAGAAGATGGATGGATGGATGGATCTTTAAAGGTCCCACATTATGCAAAATTCACTTTCTAAAGATCTTTTAACAGTCATATCAGTCCCAAAGACTGTGCCTGAGACCCAAAAGTGAGAAAATATTTTCACCGTTTTCACTTCCTGATTCTCATTTTTGGGAAATGTGTTTTGAGCTAATGCTAAAACGGGTGGTTTCAAAATCTTTCCTCTGCTGACGTCAAGAAGAGAAAAGACCACTCCTCTCTAGAGGACAGAGCCAATCACAAGCACCTTTGGCTACCTGAGCTCACCCCCACCCTTTAAAAACCACAGGAGCGCGCATCCTTGCAAACGTTAGCAAGCAGTCGGGGTGAAGCTACGAGCAAAGCAAGGCAATTGCTTAGTAGATGGTTGCATCAACAACTCCCTTCACCTGAGCTCCTAAAGACCCACCAACGACGTCTTGCGAACGCATGAAGACGAGACATGGACGGAGCTGGACTCCCCAGCTGCCCCGCCCATTTGAAACAAAGGTTTTGCTTCAGGAAGTGGAATGAACTGGTGGAAAAACAACAGCTGCACTTAAAGTAAGGGTCAATTTGGCAAATGCATAGCTTTCACATGTCGTTGAGATGTTAAAGAATTGATTCAGAGTGGATATAAAGAGCATAATATGGGATCTTTAAACTTCCAATCCAGTCACTTTAACTCCAAATGTTTAAACACACTGGTCTGATTCAGAGCTGACACTAGCATGTGTCATGAGTGATTAGATCTGAGTAACCTGCTCTACATGCAAAAAATAAAAACACACATCAGACAGTCTGCTGATCAACAAACGTCAGCTGATCTGCTGGTGTTTTTGTAAAATCACTGTATTTGACAGTGACAATAGCAGGCAGGAAAAATGCTTTTCTTTGAGTAAAACTAAGATAAATATGTAACCTAGTTTATCAATGTGCACAAAAAGCTTTTTGGGAATGTTGTTAATTTAGTATTCAGTATGTATGGACTAAAACTTCACCTTGGGATGTAATAAAACCCATTTAAACAAGACTGAGAAACTTAACTCTGAGAGACATCACCATTCATCCATTTGTGCTGTCAGAGCGGTGGAGGTTGACAGTAGATGGTTTATTGACTGAGCCACAGTGTGATGATCAATAGTAAGTACACTTCAGAATTATCTTGAGTTAAAAACAAACAGGAAATTAGCTGATAAATAGCTTTTACAAGCTATCAGGAATCTGAGGATCAAATTAACCTGCCCACCAAGTAGAAGGTGCAGCCTTAGGGGACATGCTAGTGGCAGAAAACTTGGAAACTCTTGGATTTACGTGTTCATTTTATGATTACATCTAAGATTCTAAAGGACAAACTAAACTTTCTATACCTCAATGAGCAAATTAGAAGACTCGGAAAAATAAATATTGTGTCAGTAAAAATAAAGGAACTTACTTCGATCTCTTCTTGAAGTTGGCCAAATCGAACTGTGCCCTTCAGAATCCTGTTGACAAACCCCTGTTTCTCTTGCTGAAGAGTGGAAGCCTTGGGAGGCAGAGACAGAAGATGGAAGGTTACTCAGGATAGGGAGGGCAGGACACAAATTCATGAGAAGGATGTCAAAGATTTTGGGAGAATTGCATTTTCTATGATTACTGAAGTAAAACTTCAATCATTTTGTGAGTTTCAAATGTATTTATGTACAATCCTGCTACACAACCAGTAGGCTATAACTCTTCCATACTGTCATCAACTTCTGACCAAAATCCTGACTGATGGCAACCCATTCTTCAAAATAAATGCTTGGAGTTTGTCAGAATTTGTGGGTTTTGTTCTGAACCCAGTCTCTTGAGGATTGGAAACAAGTTCTGAATTGGATTAAGGTCTGGGGCGTTTCCTGGACTTGGACCAAAACTGTAAATCTTTTGTTCCCTGAACCACTTAGTTCTGACTTTAGCCTTATGGCATGGTGCTCCATTATGATGGAAAATACTTTGTTCATCATCAAACTGTTTCTTGGGATGGTTGGAGGAGTTCCTCTGGGAGGATGTCAAGGTCCCATTGTTCATTTGTGGCCATTCTGAGGTTAAACTGTGGGTGAGTCTACTCCCTTGGCTGAGACGAAGATGAATGATCTCTGGATTCTCTACTGTTGGCCAGACACAGGGCTGATGGGAGCGCGCACCTTTTCTTCTCTAGATAATCCTTTTTCCAGACACAAGAAGAAAGGAGATTCGTTGAAGAAAATAGCTTTCCTGCAGTCCTCAGCAGTCCAATCCCTGGACCTTTAGCAGAACATCAGTAGATGGTTTTCTTGGAGCAAAGTGGCTCAGGTAATCCTCTAAGTCTTTTCCTCACTGAGCTGCAGATGCTCTGACACCTGACTGCTGTTGATTCTGAGCATCATTCTCCTAGTGAAGTCAGGATCCTACAGCTGGATCAGCTTTAGGAGACGGTCCTGATGCTGCTCAACATTAATTAGCATCCTGAGGCCTTCTTCAAATGCATTGGAAATGTATTTTGGGGATAAAGTTTATTTTCATAGCAAAGAGAGACTTTTGTAATCAATCTTAATGATTCTGACACCCTTCAGAACATTCTAGAGTTCAATCAAACTGTCATCATAAAAACTGAAGCATCAAACTTTACAATGATTGATGTTCATGTCATTCTCCAAACGTTTGGCCACAGCTGTGCAGGGACCCTGGAATGGTTTATCCTAAAGGTGTTCATTCTCATCAGTTCTTCCTGTGCTTTTCTTAGAACAACTATCTAAAATATCTTTAATAAAAACAGTTCAGTGCTGGCACACCTTTATTACCTGCTCACTTCTGACTCTTTGGAATGCATGTATTTTACTAAATCTACCTGTTTGATAAACGATAAATGCCACAACTAAAACAAAGTGAAACAACAATACTGAGGAGGTTCAGAGAATCTGTCCTCAAATTTATTTACCATCTTTATAAAACTGTCTTCAGACAGATGCTGCACAGCTACTCTTTATTATCCATTAACTCATCAGTATATGTGAGGTAAGTCTTTATTTGACGTGCTAGATCTGCTGCAGCATGATTTTAACCTGCCTGTCAATTTGTTTCCTGCTTTTTTGTAGTAGTTTTTATTCCTCCATAATTTCACAAGTGAATAAATCATTTCAATTTACTATATAAACTATTTCTGAGCCTCATTTGCTGAATGTTGCTCCTAGACTTCCTCCTGGAAAATACAAACCTAGCTTCTCACTTTCAACACCTCTTCAAATCCCTATGTTATGTCTAGTGTTTCTAACTAGGAGCTACTTTAGGAAACTGGTGAGAAGATGATTAACTTTGATCATTTAAGCAAATTGTTTACACACAAATAACTTCTAGTTTTACTCATTTTACTCGGAGAAATGATCTGTGTGCAGGAGTGTAACATCAGTAGTACCATGTGCAACAGCTGGTCTCTCTCCTTGGAAATGTGCTCAGCCACAGAAAAAACTTCTCCCAGGTAATGCCGAGCATTCTCCTCCTTCAACATACACACCTCCTTTTGTCTCTTCAGTGTGCTCATCCTCCTCTTAGCCTTCCTAATTAATGGACAGACACCAGAGAGGAGATTAATAGGAGAAAAAATACAAAGAGTCAGAAAGGAACTAAAAAACACAGATAGGAGGAGGAAGATGGTGGGTTGAGGGGCTGAGAACAGAGGAAATAGAAAATGGACAAAGATTAAACTACAGGAACTCTTCGACATGCTGTCATCTGTACGTGGGGTGAAAACATCATTGAGTAACTCAACGCCTTCTGACAGGCTTCACACAGAACAAGCCTGCTAGGAGCACAGTGAGTTTTCAGAGCCCAGTAGATTTTAAAACTGCTCCCATCAATAATTAAAAACAAAGACGTTTGTGGATTGTTCTACTGTAAGCTGTGTAATAATAATAATACTTAAGTATTCAAAGTGAGAAGTGAAATCCTGAACAGAATGCCCTCCTAAAGTTTAGCCAAGCTTTCTAGGAACCGGAGACCAAAACAAGTGAAAACACTTGACGAGAGTTATCAAATGTTGTATTTTTAAGTTTGTTAGTCGCTGCTAAACATCCAGAGTCTGTTTCATTAATATGAGAAAAATACATTTATGATGAAATACAGTTTTGTTCCCAGTCAAAGTGAGCCTTTGGGTGAAATGTGGACTCTACAGCATGTCTGAATCAGGAAGGGCCTCAATAATGTCACAGAAACAGGGCATTAAAACTAATGTGATTTAACGATGTGAGATTGTGCCTAATGTATTTTTTTTATTTAACCAAAACTTCATCTAACTCCATCATTTTTTCTTATGAGATAATAAACAAAGCTGTTCCTCAGCAGTGCTGTTAGAATTACATTCAAACGTTCATGAAAGGCGTTTGTATTGTCTGTGACCTTTGAACTTAACAAGGCTGCTTTTTCTGGGTTTTCTTCAGATGAGCTTGAACTGAGCATAACTCATAATAATGGCAACAATTACCTGCGTGACCCTTGACACAGACCGACTGCTTTAAACTGACAGACTTTTAGGACAAACCTCTTCTTCATAAAGAAAGACGTGATGAGGCCAGGTGGATGTCTGCTGTGAGCATCAGAAATTTATACATCTAAGGGTTGCTATGTACGTATGTGAGGACCTGAAGCCAGCAGTCTGGAGATAAACAGAGAAATCCCAGCATTTCTAACTTGTTCCTCTGGTAATCGTGTATGACATGACAGATGGCGTTCAGTTATACATCTTATAATTCTCATGAGGTATTAAAACTGTATCAAAAGTGCTCAGACAAAGCTGGAAAGCAAAGAAAAAATCTTCAATTTAAAACTTAAAAATTAGTTTCTGAGAAGAAATCAGAAAAGCTCTAGTGATGGAAACACTTGGTGCTTTGGCCCTTATATCAAGTCTTCCATTAGGATGCTTGGGATAAACTTTGATTCTGGTTTTTCTCTTTAGTCAAGTTCAATCTCTGGTTTGCTCGTGTTTTAATCACCTATAAAAATTCCTAAGCTAAGTGGTATCGTATGATGAACAGAACTGTAAATGGTTTATGATTTTGTTTCTTCGAGGTCAGATTACTGTAACTCGTTATTTACCTGCCTAAACAGAGCATCAGTGGACCGTCTGCAGACTGCACAGAACACTCCTCCTCCGCTGGCTCCCCATCCACTACAGGGTACATTTTAAGATCCAGGTTCTGACACACAGGGCTTTGAATGATCAAGCACCATCAATCATTAAAGAACTTTTGCATGTGCATGTCCCTAGCAGGTCTCTAAGGTCATGTGACCGAGGTCTGCTGGTTGTCCCTCGTGCAAGGCTGAAAACCATAGGTGACAGAGCTTTATCAAAGTAGCCCCCAGACTGTGGATCTCTCTCTCCTTTAGTCTGCAGTGAGTTGACTTGATTGAGGTTTTTAAAGCAACTAAAAACTCATCTTTTTAAAAACTGCATTTGGCTGCTTTAAGACTCGAATTAGCACAACCAGTTCGAGAGCAGTAAATAGATTTAAATCCTTTAACTTTGTCCTCCAGTCTAACTTTTCCACCTCAACAACAGACTGATTGGATTCTAATCTGTTTTAGTTTAGTTTTCATGTTAAACATCCTTGAGTCACATCAAAGACGCTATAAAAAGTCAAATAAAAATTCATATTGTTTTTATAAAATAACTAATATAAACCAGAATTCTAATGCAATGCATATAAATGATAAAATATGCAAATTGGTGGATGATGTCATTAAATATTTTTTCTCATTTATCTTGTAAAAATGTAAAAATCAACAAGAACTGGTTGTTTTTGTGACTGACTTCAGTTTAGAATGCTCACCTGGTGACTAGAAACTGAAATTAATTCACTGAATTTCTGAGCAGAACTTTGAGCTGGTTTCTTGAAGGTGTGAACTTACATAACACTGATTTAAGGAACCTTAAACTCTGAACTATGATACAGAACAAAGTCCTTCTGGTTTCATGTGTGAGGCGACTGCAGACCCAGAATACAACATATTCACCTGTTAGCTTGTCTGAGGAGCTCCAGCTCAGCTTTCATTGTTTTAACGTCAGCCATCATTTTGGCCTTGTCCAGAGCCATACTCCTATTCTCTTCTTGTATTTGGGACACTCTCAAAAGCAACTGATCCATCTCACTCGTATTTCTGCTTTCCTGCTCTTCTAGTTGTCTGAAAGTGGAGAGTAGTATTTACAAACCATCAATGCACAAATGCTGACACATTAAGCACTTACAGATACCTAAAAACAGACATTTATCAAAGCTTTATGAATCGTTCAGATTGATATGAATAAGTAGTTTACCTTGATGAATTTGTAGAATTTGGCCTTTCTGTTAAACCCTCCTGGCTGTGCTTATTCTCTAACTCAATAAAAACAATCATTGCTTGTATTTACAGGAAATAAACATGCAATGATTTAGGGGCTACCCTGGTTGTTTTCCTCATCTTTTCATGTTTTGCTGCCAGCAATCAAATTATTAACTGAAATATTAATGAAATATTAATTAGCAAACATACAAGAAGTGAGTGGGTTTTTTTTCCAATATAAACTGGTACTCTCTCTTTTTCTGCTCTCATGTTAAAGCAGAAACACGTGTTTTAATCAAATCAAAACTGGAGACGGTGGAAAGACCTTCTGAGTTTTCCTGCAGTGCTGCAGTGTTCATCCCAAGTGACGGCATCCTTCAGGCGAGCCTTCAGAGCCTGAACCTCCTTCACATGTTTCTGTAACTCCTTTCTGCTCTCCTCCAGGTCCTCCTGCAAACTCTGCTTTTCTGCCTCCAACAGCATCAGCTGCTTGGACATTTTAGTTGCTACAGAAGGAGAAGACAGGAGACAGTAAACACTTTTATGATCAAAGCAGAAAACAGAACAAGTAACACTTAAAACTTTTTTCTGGGCTTCAAAATGCTTTTCTTTTTATGTGTATTTGTCTTAATTTTGCAGTACCTTCAGAGTGGTGTCTGTTGTGACTGGCCTTGGCCTTAACATGCTGAGCCTCCAGCTGATCAATCAGAACCTGGTTCTCCTGCAAAACCAGAACGGCCTGCTTCTGAAGTTGTTGACTGCAGAGAGAAAGAATGAGCAAAAATATGTTTTCAGCTTGTAGATTAATTAAAATGGTCGATGAGGTCATGTGACAGACCATCAGGAGGATTTGTACAGCTTTCATCTTTCCCAGTATGTTTCACATTTTGAAGAAGCGTGTCTCAGTGTAAAGGTCATTCTCTCTATAACATACATTTCCTGTTCAATTACCAGCCATTCTGAACCTGTTGGGGACTCCTTTTTCAACCATTTCCTGGTTATTGCTTTTTCTCTTCCTGCCAATAAAATCTGTAGCAAGTATCTGTTTTTTCAGCTATGATGGCAGGTGAGTTTTTAGCTCTGTAAATGTTTAACTGACAGCATATTTGCTTTAACTTGTATCTAAATTCAGCTCTTAGCACTTTTAACAAACCTTTTTGATAATTATGGTGATCCATTCTGTTCTTTAGTTTTCAACCCATCCTCCTTTTTGTTCTCATGATTCTTACTTAAAGAAGTTGATGTGGTTGAACCAACAGCCCTGCTTTCATTTGAAGTTGTGGTGTCATCAAACACTAGCCAGTAATTTCCTGTTCAGTATTCAGTCATCTGCTGCTTCTAAAAGCCCTCACACAGTGATCTAAATGTAAATGTATGCAAAGTTTCTAGGCATAAAGGAGATATAGCATAAGAGCACAGAAGAAAACACAGATGTTTATCTAACTCTGATTGGCTATTCAGACCTGATTCCATCTGAGGAAGCTAACAGACCAAAAGGCCTGCAGCAAAGCAGGCTAGAATAAAAGAGCTTTTTCATTTTCATTGACAAAGTGTTGATAGCTAACAGCACTGACCCAGCGCGTGCACGCGCGCACACACACACACACACACACACACACACACACACACACACACACACACACACACACACACACACACACAGAGGATTGTTCTTCTTACAAGTCCTTCTGGCTGACCACATTGATCTTGGAAATTTCATCATGAAGCCTCTCGTTTTCTTTGATCACTTCCTCCACATGAACTCGAAGCTTCTTCACCTCCTCCTGTAGCAGATAGACAAACACATGGAAACCATTTATTTATGGGACAAAACCTAAACTCTGGGCAGCAAAACAAAAACATAGAGAAACACAATGCTAGCCTATGACTGGATCCACCAGAGGAGTCTGTGAAGTGAGATTTAGTGGTTTAATCTACTATGTTCAGCTTAAAGTTGTCATTTTCAGTATATATTGAAGAAGTTCCTTGTCAGAGTTTGGATTAACTGTCTGTAAAAGCTCAACTCCAACTGAAACAGCATTTATTCATCATCATAGTTCACTCAGATCCTGGAACATTTGGAATAAATGTTGAACTGTCAAAGAAAATACTTTTTTTTCCTGATTTACACAACTAAAACATTCCTCTCTTGTTCTGTTACATAGTTTTATCTTTTCATTATTACAACCTGTTGTTCTTCATGAACAGAGTCCCTGGGCAAACAGAGTTTTTTCTGTGACTTTATTTGTTTGATTGATTCATTTTTAGTCAAATTAGTCATGAAATGTGAGTTTTGGTGTGAACAAGAGCTGAAACTAAAGCTGAAAGAGTTTCATCAGTACTACTACCATAGTACTCTAACCTCTCAGTGGAGAAATACCTGACTTTTATTTTGTTTAAAGAATTTGCCTCCTCTTCAGGATATTTGTGTTCTTTTTCTTTGCAATCTTCCATGATCAGTACGGACCATCATTGCAGGTAAAATGCAGCATTTAAACTTCTATAATCTCTATGTAAAAGTGACACATTATTGGGAAAGTTTAAAAACTACATGCAGTCTCAAACAATGAAACCTCACCTCTGTGGTTTGTAGAAGAACACCCTGCTCATTCATTCTGTCTTCATAAGCCAGCAACAAGGGGCACAAATGCTTCATGTCGAGCTGCAAACAAAAACAAAATTCTTTTAAAAATATTTACTCCATACAGCAAAATAGTTTTTCATCTCACATACAGGAAGGAACAGCTTCATCCACTTGACCTACCCAGCTGCTGTAATAATCTGCTGATCAAACAGGATCTTAATATTGACATTTTACACATTTTAAAGAAATGAGTAGCCTAAAAGTACTGGTAGCTATTGAAAAACCATATTAACCCCATATAAATTCAGCTGATAGTCAAAGTACACTAAAGTGAAGTGTAGTTTAGATACTGACCAGCCACGGAGGAGGAGAGCCTGTCTTTGGTAATCCGCTGATTTTGGAGCTCTAGATAAGATTTGATCAAGACAAAAAATAAAGTTAGATGTCAAACGAGATCACAGACATGTCTGAAATGTTATGTTAAGGTAAATAATCAAACTAATCAGCCAACTTTTCACATCACCAAAGAATAAAACCACTTTATGCTACATAACAAAGAACTCGATTTTTAAACCAACCAAAATCAAACCTAAAGTACACATGTGTACATTATAAATGTATTCTTCACAGTAAATGTTTTCTTTATATGTTTTATAATCCTTTGCCTTATCTTACTACTGCATTATTCAACCTTAAAGCTCTGTTTTCCCTCCTTTATCTTCTCCTTCCACCTCAGCTGTCTCTAATGCGGCTGAGCAGAGACATGCTGTGACTGAGGAACTACCAGCCAAGAGAACAAGAAAACTCCTGATGTGAACTAAACAGCATGCGGTACGCATAATTAAAAACACAGTTAGAATTTGATCTGAAACGTAAAATATACATCATGGACAGAGGGAACAGTTACAGGGAATGCGTTTACTTCAAGAAATCAAACAGAAGGAGGGGTCAACCATGATGTCATGGTATTGTAAAGGTTTGAATACAAAGTGATACACAGAACATAGTTATTATATGAATGATTAATTATTACTTGGGCAACAGACACCGTGATAAAGTGAGACAGATGGATTCATTAAAAAACTTTGTTTAATACGTTTATTTTTCTTTCTTTTTCTCAGATGAAGGATGACACTGGTTGATTTGTCTTACCTCCTGTTTGGACAGTGGCCTGAAGCGAGTCTGGTAGTGGCTCAGCTCCACACTCAGACGGTGAACCGTCAACTTCAGGGCATCGTTTTCATCCACCAGCTCCTGGGCATGCTGCCTCAAACTCTGTAGCTCTGCAGTCACAGCATAGCAGACTCAGAGAAAGCATTACAGGCAGGAAATATTCAGAGTGACTCAAATCAGTTCAGAAATCTGATAAAAACTAAGTTGTTACTCCTCTACAATCAGATCTCCTGCTCTGTTTGTCACACTAGCAGATGGTGTGTGTCCCTGTGCAGCGTTCCATCCACTACCTGCAAAGGACTTCAGGTTTGAGGAGGCTTGACTCTGACTGAGCTCCCGCTCCAGGCGTTGCAGTCTCTTTTCCAGCAGCTTTTGTTCGTCCACTGTCCCGGTTTTCTTCTCCCTCTGCACCTCGCTGTATAATTTGCTGAGATCTGAGGATGTGTGCCTGAGGTGTTCTGAGCCTTTCCTGGATCTGGGGCGGTCAGCAGGTGGGACGGGTGGTGTGGCTGAAGAGAGAGAGGTTGATGTGTTTTTTTAAACAGAATAAAAATAAATGTTAAACAAAAAGAAAAGCATAACAGGATAAGTTATCTGTTTACCACATAAAGCTGACTCATATTACTTGAAGAGTTTTAAAATAAGATCATCTCATGTAGAGAAATGATGGCGTTGTAGTTGTTTTGGTTGAATCTTGATAATATTATGTGTTGTCAATTAGAACTGCACAATGTTAGAGAAAATGTGAATTGACATTGATATAGCAATGACAACATGTTTGCAATTGATTGTGAATTACTATCAGCTCCAAAATGTATCTCAACATCTAGAACTGACAGACTTATTGTCATTTTTATGTTTGCTAATGTTTATTAGCTGTGGCGGCTATTTGAATTGGGTTGACTCCAAAAGCTCATCAGTTGTAGACGAACACCCAACCATTATTTTGTGAAAGTTTCATTAAAATCTATCCAGTGGTTCTTTAGGTGTTTTTCTAATAAACGCACACAGACCTGGCCTACCTTTAATCTTTGGGCAGGAGGCCATAATGATCATTTGAGAAGCATGTTAAAGCTGTTGTCTACTCACACCCATATGGCTCGTCTTCCTTCCCCTTTTCAGGGCTCTTTCTGACACATTCTTTTACCCGTGTGGCTTCAGGAGGTCGGCCACTTGATGCCTCTGTTAAAAGAAATCAGTGCAACAGCAGAAGTAGAGGGTTGTAGTTTAATTAAAGCTTGATTCAAAACCTCAGTGTTACATAAAATACTTTCCTTTACATAACATGAATGTGCTGATTTAAATAAAACCAGCCATGACTAGGAGGACGAGGGTACATAAACCATTTCATCATCAGCAGAAGTCTGAAGACAGCTCAGGTAAAAGCAGCTGTAAAGAGGGGTTCTATTTACCTCTGAAGAACAAAAGATTAGCTAATGGATGGGAGGAAGCTGAATTCTGAATAAGAGCTGTGATGTATTTCTTCACTAAAAGAAAAAGTTCTTTCATTGAAAAATAATAACAAAATCTGTTATTTAGCTTTCTTTCAGTGACTGGTGATCTCAAAAGATGGACAAGTCTGAAAGTGTAAAACCAAGAGTGTTCCAACTAAATAAGGTTTTATTTACTTAACTTATGTTTTCTTCATTAAACCATAACTACGTATGTCCCATCCACTATGGGTGGGTTGTTTTTGTTTCCTCAGAACATCACATCAGTGGTACAAAGAGCTTATTTTGAGCCTTTATCTCAAACTGATTGTCTGAAGTTCCAATATTCTTAATAGTCCAAAAATACGCCCCCATCCCTTTAGAGTGAGCTCAGTACCTGGAGATGGCACTCTTCTGCCAGACATCTGAGTGGGTGGAGGTGTAGCGGACTGGAAGAGAAAACAGAGGCAGTCAGACGGAGAGCAAGGAAACCAACAGAGCTCAACACAATGCTTTCGTTCCTTAGAGTAAAGCCACTTCAGAGGTCACAGTGTTTGTGGCCGTTACTAAGATGTACCAGATGTGTGAGCAGCAGGTTTACTACATGGTTAATTCACAATCAAACAACACAAATTAACCAGAGGGTTGATAGGTTAACATAAGAGTTGAAACTGAAGTAGTTGAAAAGAGAAAGGCCTGGTTTTGAACTGAGGTATTGGAAGGAGACATTTTTGTTTTTTTCAGTATTGCTGTATTTTAGCTGGAGTTTCTGTGATGACTTCAAACTCCTTGATGTTCTGCGGCTTGTTGTCAGTTCTCTGGTCTCCTTCCATCTTGACTTGGCAGCAGAGCCTCCAGTGACCAATCACACCTTATTCAGCCAGAATACAACTTTCCAGCCCCCCTAATTGATTGCTCACTAGAAAGAAACACACCTCCAGACCGTCTTAACCACTACTTTACATTTTGGTGCCCAAAACCTGAGCTTCCATGTTCCTGCTGCCGTCAACGTGTGTACGTCTGTCATCTGTATGCTGCTGCTTCTTTGCCCTCTCTGTATACTCACAGATTTACTCACTAGGTCTTTTGTCTACAAGTATCTCCTTCGTCTGACTCTATTTCTGTTTATGTATTTGCATAAAGGTCAAAACGATCATAATCTGTGCTCTAGTGCTGCCCTACAAATGTTGATGTCCAGAATCAGACTGAATTGGGTTAAATATGCTGCTCCAGTTCCCTGGAATAACCTACAGAAGGAAATAAAGGTGTCAGGAATTATTTCATTCTGTGAATTGCTTTTAAAATATAGATAAAACGGCCTTGTGGGCAAATGTAGCAGCTTCAGTTGTTGAATCTTACCAACTTTGATACATTTTAAATTTTGTACTTTTATTGTTTTTATTGTGTGGGCATTGTGCTTTCATTGTAACGTGTGATTGTGTTAATCCCTTTATATTGTCTTTATGCTGCCTTCATGGACCAGGTCACTCTTTGATGCCTCAATGAGTTTTTACCTACGGACTAATAATAAAAGTCCCTGAGGGAACCAGCTGTGTTAATACTTATCCAGTCTCTCTGTGGGTCCAGGCAGGATGAAGAGGTTCTGAGTCTGCTCCTGTTTGTGAACAGAGCGTCTCCAGAAACCCGTTTTAAATCATGACATAAGCTGCTATAATTTATGTTTCTTACATTCAAATAAACTACATCCTCAAACAAACACTCAGAACACAGAGGAATAAATAAACCTGATGTGTTTGTGTGTCAAAACTGGAGGAGACATATTAAAATCAGAAAGTGTTATTAATTAATATGTTTTATTATCATTTTCCATTATATTTTTTCACCATCTGTGTCTTGTGTTTTTGCTTTAATTGCAGTCTAAATCTGTAATACAGTAAGTCTGTCATTAAAAGGAGGCAGCACAATGCTATGATTAGTTTGAAAACCTCCTTCTCAGAGCTAAACGGAGCCCATGGGACACTTACCATAGGTCAGCAAAGTAGAAAACAGAACAATGACAATACAGTGATAGTCTGTATAAGCCTTCAATCAACAGGGTTCAGAGATGGACTCTCTCTAAATGACTCTATAGTTTTTCCACTTTATGTCCTTCAAGCCCCACCAGTTAGACAGGCTGTCCTCCCTTGTCCTCTGTCTGACCCAGATCAGTAACTGGCTGTCCAGCAATTTTCTGGTTCTGAATGGCAAAAAGACAGAGACCCCGATCATTGAACCTCCAGAACTTTATCCCATAATAATCAAACAGGCAGTTGTTGATCAACAGCCAAGTCCAGAAGAAGTTATCTTTGACTCTGTTTTAAGCTTTGATTCACATTAAATCATTAAACTTACTTAATTCCACTGACTAGGAAACAGTTTACTATTTGAAAGCAGAGCAAGGTCTGCTGGGAAAAAATAAGTATTAATATTACCCTGTATTTAGTGACTATAAGTCACAGTTACAAAAACTGTTTTCAAAAGGCAACTTAAAGGGATAAAACCTCAAATAAAGACGCTACAAGTTTCAAGGCCTGCTGAAGGAACCACTCAGCACCTTTCATGTCAGAGTTTTAAACAAAGATTATTTTATGTTGATAGAGTTGCAGCAGTTTGGTACAAACCTTGAAAACAGCAGCTGGGAGTCATGAAAACTTACAGGTAGCTCAACATTAATGACATTCTAGCCATTTTAGTTTTTGCTAATGCCAATTAGTTGTAGAGGCTGCCTTGATTTAAATTAACTCATAAAGCTAATCAGTTGTTGATATACATCCAGTGATTACTTTTTGTGATTCATTTAAGTCAATTCCTGTGGTTCGAAGTTTAAACCAAAAAGTCCTATTTTAATCTCATCTGATCACATGACCTGTGGATCATCCAGATGGTTTTTTGTAAATTTCAGATGGACCTGAACATGTTCTGGCTTCAGTAGGGGAACCTTGCTGCAGGATTTAATCCATGATGGTGTAGTGACTAATGGTAACCTTGGACCCTGTGGTCCCAACTTTATATGGCAACAGCGGGAAAAAACAACTCCCTTTTAATGAGATATAAGAATGTATACTAAAGAAAAGACATTTCAGTTGAAGATGTTTTTGTACTTTTTTAGGGGTCCCTTTTTGTGGTGGTAATCTAAGGAACAGGGCTGCCTCTACTGATCTTTAAAAGTCCTACAGATTACCAAAAAGTACCACCAGCTGACGGTATGAGAACAGTGAGATACCACCACAGTGATAATACTTTGTATCCCTAATTGTAAAATTGCTTTGTTTTGTTTTTCTGAGTGTCAGTGGTTTATACCGTTCTAAAACTACAGACAAACGCACACAGGCAAAAACATCATCGCCCACCTTTCAAAAGCAGGGGATAAATACAAGACATGGAAAAGTGGAAAATAAATCAAAAGCCAAATCTTAAATATGTGTAACAGAAGGAAAACATTTCTTTGACAGAGGAGAACAACAGCTACTGATAAACTGTGACAAAATTATTAAAAATGTAGCCAAACTTTGAAATAAAGTCCCTGTGCTGTTGACTCTTCTTGGGTCACGGTGATATCAAAATACTAAAAAAACTACATCTGATCACACACTAAACTAAAAATCAAAGTAAAGATAAATATTTTTACCCTTAAACTTACAGTCAAACAAACCTTTATACCGTAATAAATATTCCGGTTTGTCAGAGAATGAAAACAAAGTTAACTCACAAACCAGGGTAGGAGAGCTCCACGTCTTGTTGTTATAATACTGGTATTTATTTTTTTTAAACACTTGATTCCCTTGTATAAAAGCAGTTTGTGATTTGTATTGAAAGTGTGAGACAAAGCTTGAGCTTTCTGTGTTTTCTTACCTTTGCTTCTACAGGAAGGTCACAGACAGTCCCTGATGCTCTAAAGCCCCCCTGTCTGTCCAGAGTTTGATAGACATGGTCCTCCTCATTTTCTTGATTGTCCACGTCGTCTTCCCCATCTTCAAGCTCCCCTTCTGAGTGCTCGGGAGAGGATAGGTGAGCCCGGCTAGCCAAATCCTCTGACCATCGCTCTCTGAGAAAAAGTGCAACAAGCACAGCTCAGCAAAATCACCTTTAACCACTAAGAAAACAGAATCAAAAGGTTCAGTACAAAACTAGTGGACTTGTAAGAAATCTCCTTTTCAGATCAAGCAAATATTTCATTATTAAATATTTTATTAATAGTGGAATAGCAGGAAATGTACTGCTGCCTAACTTGAACTCTGAAGGTAAACTTTGGACCAATCCAGTTTTAGATGACTTATGACTAACTTTCTTTTCTAGTGGGGATGCTGCTGTATGAACACAGTGGAGCGGATACCTGGCGTAAAGTGCTGTGCTGAAGTTCGGTTCAAATGTGAAGGATTCTGAGCGATCAGTCTCAGTGAAACATGTCGGTCGGGCAGGAGGGATGGCCCACGTCTGTCCAGTGAGTGAGGAAGACAAAATGGCTGCTGCTAAGGCTGACCTGTAGATGGAAAAAGGTACAAGTACAGTACATTTATCACAATAAAATGTAAGGGCACTGTGTTCCTATATTGTTGTGAATGATTTGGGCTCAGAATTACTAACTGCACTAACAGAATACTTTTAAATTATAAAGACCACAGAACATTAGGATTAGAGTTCAGTTAACTTCACACATCATCCACCCTCATCCTGCAGGTACACCACAGGGGTGTGCCCTCAGCACCCTCCTCTACTCCCTCCTCACCTACAACTGCTCTCCCATCCACACCAGCAACCCCTCTATGAAATTTGCTAATGAGAAAATCATAGTAGGACTGATAATGATAAATAACATTGAGACAGGCTACAAGGAGGAGGTTCAATATTTAAAAAAAACTGGTGTTCAGACAAAAACCTGAAATTAAACATTTCAAAAACCAGGAAAATGATAGTGGACTTCAGAAGGTTAAAGTGCATCTCCTGAAAAGAACAGAGGCTTTACTTCCTCAGGAAGCTAGAGCGAGTTCACCTCCTTCACCACCTGCTAATAAACCCATCTGTAACAGAGAGCCTCTTGACCTACTGCTGAGGGTTTCTGTGTGATTTTCTAGATGTACTGCAGAGGACAGAAAGGACCTGCAGCAGGTCCTATTCATACTGCAAAAAAGAGCAATAAGGATTGTATGTAATGTGGGATATATAATAATAATAATAATAATAATGCATAGGTTTTATATAGCGCTTTTAACCACTACTCAAAGACGCTTTACAAAAACAAAAAGAAGGAAACTGTAAAATAAATTAACAGGGTTTAAATGCTTGGTTAAACAAGTAAGTTTTCAGAAGTTTTTTGAATTTCAGAAGTGAGTCAGCAGTACGAATATGTTGGGGGAGAGAGTTCCATAAGGTGGGAGCAGCTACAGAAAAAGCTCTGTCCCCAATGGTGCGATGTTTTGACGTTATTGTGTGAGAGAGGAGGTTGGAGGTCGAAGATCTGAGACAGCGAGAAGGGCGATGGTGACGCAGAAGGTCAGACAGATAACAAGGGGCGAGGTTATTGAGGGCCTTGTAGGTGATGAGTAAGATCTTGAAGTGAATGCGCTGCTGAATGGGAAGCCAATGAAGGTTTTTTAGGACCGGGGTTATGTGATCTCTCTTGTTGGTATGAGTGAGGAGCCGTGCAGCTGAGTTTTGAACATACTGAAGTTTCTTTATGTGTGTGGATGGAAGACCATAGAGTAGGCTATTGCAGTAATCTATTCTAGAGGAGATGAAGGCGTGGATGAGAGTTTCAGCTGCAGTAGAGGACAGAATAGGACGGAGACGGGCAATATTTTGAAGGTGAAAGAAGGCTGTTTTAGTGATATGACGGATGTGTGCTAGGAAAGAGAGTGAGGGGTCAAAAATGACTCCCAGGTTTCTGATCTGAGAGGATGGAGTGACTGTGTAACCGTCAATACTGAGCGTGAAATCTTTGGAGGAGGAGAGAAGGGATTTGGGTCCAGTTATGATTAACTCAGATTTATTGCAGTTGAGCTTGAGGAAGTTTGTAGACATCCAACTTTTTAGGGCATTGAGGCATTTTGCTATAGTGGAGACGGTAGTGGAGGTGATGTTTTTAGTAGATAGGTAGAGTTGGCTGTCATCGGCATAACAGTGAAATTGGAGTCCATGGTGGCGAATGATACGCCCAAGGGGTAGCATGTAGATGATGAAAAGAAGGGGACCAAGAACCGAGCCCTGAGGGACACCATGGGTTACTGGGGTGATATCGGATGTGCAGTTGTTTATGGAGATATACTGAGATCTGTTAGAGAGATAAGATGTGAACCAGGAGAGGGCTGAACCAGAAACACCTACATGAAACTGCAGACGATGTAGGAGGATGGAATGATCAATAGTATCAAAGGCAGCACTAAGATCAAGGAGGAGGAGTATGGAGAGGAATCCAGAGTCTGATGCCACCAGGAGGTCATTTGTTACTTTGATCAGAGCTGTTTCTGTACTGTGGTGAGTGCGGAATCCAGATTGAAATGTCTCAAAAAGCTGATTTGAATGAAGATGTTCAGTTAGCTGAGAAGCTACTGAACGTTCCAGGATTTTGGCTATTAGAGGGAGGTTGGAGATAGGGCGAAAGTTTTCAGGTTTGTCATGGTCCAGTCCGGGTTTTTTGGGTATTGGTTTGATGGCAGCAAGTTTGAAGGCTGAAGGGACGGTACCAGAGGTCAGTGATGAGTTGATTATATCCAGGATAAGTGGAGTGATACATGGAAGACATGATTTTACCAGTGGGGATGGGATAGGATCCAAGGGGCAGGTGGAAAGATTGATTTTGGAAAATTGTTTGTTGAGTTCAGAAACTGTCATCGGAGAGAGGGTAGAGAGTTGATTTTGGATGGACAAAGGAAGGTCGGGTGGAAGGTCAGCATCAGACAGAGTAGTGGAAAAAAGCTCCTGGTGGATATTGCTAATTTTGGATTTGAAGAATTCCAGGAAAACGTTGCATTTTTCATTACTGAATGATTGAAGGTTATTGTCCTTTTGTTTGAGCAAAGTGTTAATGGTGGCGAAAAGTCTGCGGGGATTTGAGGAGCCAGTGAGAATGGTGTTGGAGTAAAATGAAGTACGGGCAGCGGTGAGTTTAGTTCTGTACAAATCTGTATGGTCAGCAAGAGCTTGTTTGTGTGCTGAAAGTCTGGTTTTCTTGTAGCGGCGTTCCAATTTTCTGCGTTGTTTTTTCAGTTTATTTAGTTCAGGAGTGTACCATGGGGCAGACCGATAAAAAGAGACAGATTTTTTAATAACGGGAGCAAGTTCATTAAGGCTGGCTGAGAGAATGTTATTGTAAAGGGAGACCAGGTCATCAGTGGTAAGATCGACAGGAAGGATAATTGAGGAGATGGTGTTGGATAAGTGAGTGGAGAAGATGCTGGGACAGAGGGTCTTGAGGTTGCGAAAGGAGATGGTTCGAGTCTGTTTAGGTGGGGAACTGGGAATGTTAATATTAAATGTTATAGCCAAGTGATCTGAGATGGTGAGGTCTGTATGAGAAAGAGTTCCAATATCAAGGCCAGTAGAACAGACCAGGTCCAGGGTATGTCCATTGGTGTGGGTGGGGAAGTCCACATGTTGTGTGAAATTAAAACTGTTCAAAATGTCCAGGAAATCAGCAGTGTTTTTACAGTTCTGGGAGTCCACATGTATGTTAAAATCACCTAAGAGTAAGATGGATGGTGAGACTGCGCAAAGCTGAGTGATAAATTCAGTAAAATCTGAGAGGAAAGATGAGTCAGATTTGGGGGGACGGTATATTATAGAAATGACCAAAGGGGTGGATCCAGGGAGTTTGAATGACAGGTGTTCAAAAGAGGGTACATCAGGAATGGGGAGTGGGCGAGGCTTAAGAGTTTGCCGGTAAATGGCAGCAATACCTCCACCTCTGCCTGCTGTCCGGGGTTTGTCCAAATAGAAAAATCCAGGAGGAGTGGTTTGGTTGAGGGTAAAGTATTCATGGGGTTTTTGCCAAGATTCTGTGAGACAGAGCAAATCCAGTTGCGAATCTGTAATAAATTCGTTGAGAAGGAGGGTTTTATTATTGAGAGATCTCGTGTTGAAGAGTGAAAGTTTGAGAGGCTTTTGTTTTGAAGGAGCTGAGGCGGAAGTGGGAACAGGTCGAAGATTGAAATAGTTAACAGAGCGGCTGTTCTGATGACGTAAGTTATTGCAGGAACGGGACGCGGAAATGGAGTTGGTCCATATTGTTGTGATAGTATCGTTGGATGATGAATTAAAAATAAGATTGCGACGGGAGCCTCTATGGATGTAGCGGCAACGTCGAAGTAGTCCAGAGTTTTTAATTCCTGTGACGATGTCCGCGGTAGGTGGCGTGAAGTGGTTTAATCGGTGTAGCTGGAGAGACGAGTAACGAAGAGTCATGGATGAGGTGGTGGCGACGAGCGTCAACGAAAGATGAAGCAGGATGGCAGGTAGGGTGAAAAACATGACAGATGATATTGTAGAGAGGAGGTGAGATTATTTCTAGTCCAGGTGGAAGCTGGCTAGGCCGCACAGTGAATCAGCCGACCACCTACAACCAAACAATCGCTTCCAAGTAATTAGCAACAGCAAAAAATAAAAGATAAACTTGGTTGGGACTGATAATCCTGTAACAGTGAATATATAAAAGTCCAAAATGTAGAAAAAAGACAAACAAAATCAAAATATAAAAGTTTTAAAAATTTTAAAAAGTTTTCCCTGAGGAGAAGCGGCAGCCAAAATGCGCCAGCGTCCTCTCCGGCTGGACTCCAACCAAAAGTCGATATGACTGATAAAATATGGAACACACGAGCACACTGTTTTCAAAACTACGTGTTAAAATGTATTGATTTGATAAAATTTAAAACAGCAGTAATCATGTTTAAGGCGAGAAATAAATTACTTCCTTGTAATATACAGAAAATGTTTTGTGATAAAGATGATGAGTATAATTTAAGAGGGGTATTAAATTAAAAAAAACTGAGAGTTCGTACAACAAAGAGGAGTATGTGTATGACAGTATGGATTTATGGAACAGATTGAGTGATGATTTGAAAAAATATGTAAATATAAATCGATTTTTAAAAAGCTACAAAAAATGTTTATTGGATATTTATGTTGATGAGCTATGGGTTAAATAGGGTGATACAGGAAGTTGATGGTATGTTTTAATCTACTTGTTACTTAGTATAATTATTATATATTTTTTATTTTCTTACTTTATTTTCATTTTCACATATATTTGTTTTTATTTTCATATATATGTTTTTTAAATTTTATTTTTTTATTTTGCAATTTAATATGAGAAGATGATAAGAATAAGTGAGAAGGGGGTAGAAATTTATAAGTTTTACTTCTAACTACTCCTTTTCAGACTTTAATTTTTAATTGTTTTGTGTTGTATAAAAATGTTTTATGTTCGGAATAAATAAAGAATTTAATTCAATTCAGGTGGTGAGGGTGGCAGAGTGCATAATTGGCACACCACTACACTCCGTCAAACACATCCACTCAGACAGACTGTAAAGAAATGCCCTGTATTCTGAAGGACCGATGTCACCCTGACCATCATCTGTTCTCACTGCTCTGGAAGGAGAGGCAGACCCATCAGAGCTGCATCAAATGAACTGAAAAATACTGATGTGTGCCTGTTAGAGTTGTGTCATCATATATTATTGTGTGCATTAAGAAAGCATTAAGAAAGTTTCATATCAGGACATAAATGGTATCACATCACAACATATTAATGTTCTCTAGTGTGCACAAGAATTCATTAGGTGACAGCATTTTGTGCAGAGGGAGTCTGTAGATTCACACCATCATCCTGCACACAAGATTAGAGAAAAGAATAGATGAGAAATGCTCTTTTTTTTGTACTTATAAATGCTGCTACCTTTTTATTTTTGTTATATTGTAATCAGTATGTATTTGCTATTGCAAATTTCATTGAATTATAGTGATTTAATTTTGAGGTTACAGCAACATCTAAAAAAAATTGAATACCAAAAAAGTGAAACTGATATATAAATATTTCAAGCTTTTATATCTTGTAATTTTGATGATTATATTTGAAAGATAATAAAACCCAAAAGTCAGTGTTTCAGAAAATTTGATTTTTTCATAAGGTCAATAAAATAAATTATATTTTAAACAAAATGTCAGACTTCTGAAAGAATGCTCATTTCTATGCACTTGATACTTGGCTGGGTCTCCTTTTGCATGAATTACTGCATCAGTGCAGTCAGCGTGGAATGGAGGAGATCAGTCCTGCTGGAAATTTAATACAGTGTCTCCTCCTGGTGTCGAGCCACTCCTGAACCAGAGACATTAGAAGCAGCTGAGGAGAAAAACAACTGGACTGATGCTCGGTGGTATAAAGTCCTCTTTTCAGATGAAAATATATTTTGCATGTCATTTGAAAATCAAGGTCCCAGAGTCTGGAGGAAGAATGGAGAGACACATAATATATGTTGCCTGAAGTCCAGTGTGAAGTTTCCACAGTCAGTGATGATTTGAGGTCATGTCCTCTGCTGATGTTGGTCCACTGTGTTTATGAAGTCCTCAGTCAACGCAGCCTCTACAGGACATTTTAGAGACCTTCTGACAAGTTTTATGGAGAAGCTGAGTTAGCAAACTGGCCTGACCTGAACCCCAGGAAAATGAGAGACACCAGACCAGACCCAACAATGCAGATGGCCTAAAGGCTGCTATCAGAACAACCTGGGCATCTATTATACCTCAGCAGTGCCAAGGGTTAATCACCTCCATGCCACGCTGCATTGATGCAGTAATTCTTGCAAAAGGAGGTCCAACCAAGTATTGAGGACATAGAAATAAACAGATTTTTTAAAGGCCTGACATGTCTGTTTAAAATATCCTTTTTCAATTGATCTTATTCAAATTTTCTGAGACACTAAATTTTATGTTTTTAGGAAAAGAGGTGAAAAAATGTGTTCAATCAGGTTTGAACTGACAGAGAAAAGTGTCAAAAGTGATTTGTGATAAAACAGTTTTCTTATGAATGAAAGGAAAGATGTAGAAGACAGTGAGACTATGGATTGAGGAGAAGACAGGAGGCAGAACTGGAGGTAGCAGAGATGAAAATGCTGAGATTTTCTTTAGGAGTGACAAAGATGGATAGAATCAGGAATGAGTCCATCAGAGAGACAGCACATGTTGGATGTTTTGGAGATCAGATCAGAGAGGCAGGCTGAGATGGTTTGGACATGTAGAGGAGGGATAGTGATATATCAGTAGAAGGATGCTTAGGTGGAATTGCCAGGCAGGAGACCTAGAGGAAGACCAGAGAGGAGATTTATGGATGCAGAAAAAGAGGATATGAAGCTGATTGGTAGAAGAGTAGAGGATGTAGCAAACATCTAGTCACAATGGGGCCAGTTTAAAAAAAGTCTTAAAACAATTCAATTCCACAAACTTCCATGCAAAAACTGTTTTATTGCGTTTATGTTATCATCAATTTCATATTTCATGTTTTTTTCCCAGCAGAATTGTTACAAAATTCAACCTAGAAGCAACTATATTTGCTGCACAGAAGAATATGTAAATAATGATGTCATGTGAAATTATTGTATTGTACAAATTTAATGTTACCATAAAGTGCTGTGAAATGTTTCATATTTGAGTTGTTTTCAGATGCTCTATGACTGTCCCCACTAGGGATGTGAATCTCCTGAGGCCGATTAGATTCGTATCTCGATACGCTCCCAGCGAATTCGATACATTGACGATACGGTGAAGCCTCTGCCGATACGGTTCGATACGATTAATCCCTGCTGGCGATTCAATACGATTCACGATGCGATTTGAAACGATTCAACACATCACAGAGAATTTTCAAGTCCACATCAGTTTTTTAAAAATCATCATAATTTCTTCTCTCTCTCTTTCTCTGTGAAAGATTTATTTGATACTTTATTGTTTTTGATAAATCAATAAATTCTACTTAAAAAATGCACTTCATTATGGTTCAGACAAGAGGACTGTTTTATTCCTAATAAACACTAAATCATCAGCAAAAATGTTACATTTGTTTTTAGTCTCAATTGTTGCTAAATTTTCCAGAGGATTTTACCCAAGGGATCAATAAAGTAAATCTCTATACTTTTTTAACAATTAATTGATATAGCCAATTTAAAAGATTAGGCCTCTTAAAAATAAATAATAAAAAATATGAACCATTAACAAAGCCCTTTTCTCAGATCCTCCTTTAATTAATAGTATTTTCTGTCAGTAATTTGACTAAACCACTTGTTAAACCTACTCTAATAAACATTTCCAGCATTAACTCTGTGCATTGTGTAAATAACTTCAACATAGTGTCTCTAACACTGACTAACAGATTCTAGTGGCTAACAGAGCAGAAACCATTCAGATTCACTGATGTTGCTCATCTCCTCCTCACCTGTTCTTACCAGGTTTTCTAACTGCAGCTGCGCCACCAGGCTTCCGTAGTTTTACTGATGGTGCGTTCAACAAAACGAGGACAAAACAGATAAACTATTGTACTATAACTACTGTTAAATAGCGGGACAGTTCTCCCCCGCGCCCCTCCGGGGACCGAGTTACAAGGACAGCAGTTGAGCCACGAAACCTCCGTTAAACATCACGTGAACGAGCGATGACTCGGTGGCAGACACACAAACACACACACAGCGTTTGCAGCACCTGCAGCTCGCCCCGCAACCTGCGTGGAGCCGCTCAGTATAAAAGTAGCTCGTGAGTGGAAAAAGGCTGGACACCCTGAACTAATCGATGCAACCATCGTTTTCACCGATGAGAGATGAGAGAGAGCGATACGTTGCGCATGTAGCAGTCAGATGAGCCGATGTTCGCAGAAGCTACCGGTGCAATCGGATTTTACACGTCATTATTGGACCACCGGTTCAAATCGGTGAATCTCCACATCCCTAGTCCCCACTCAGACTAGCCAGAGGCTCGTTTGTGGGGTCAGAACTAATCTCCATTTCTCCAAACTGAGGTTGTTCATGGGGCTGGTACAATAATAATTCTTCACAGCTTTTTCACAGAAACCCACTTCAAAAGTTCAGAATTATCACTCTAAAATAATCAAATGGATCAACAGGTGATGCTATGAGGATAATCTGAGCAGAAAGGTGAAGGAGGAGGTAATGCTGGGTACCTGGGTCTGTCGGGTGAGGGGCTGAGGCTTCGGGGGGGAGGAGTGCGAGGTACGGCCGCTTTAGGAGCGATGGAGGCAGCAGGGATCAAACCGGCAGCTATATGCTTCTACACAACATAAAGAGGGAGGTGGAGGGAATGGTTTCATCACACATTCAAAACAAGCTACATTACATCAGAACAATGAGCGTTAAAATGATGATTTTCATATTATAACACTGACATACACAATAGGAGTGATTAATTAACACAAAACTCACAAACTCCTTGTCTTTCTCCCGTCTGAAGTTGAATTTTAACATCATGAAGTCGTCTCACTTCGCTCCTAGCTTGCTAAAGTTAGTGTAAAGTTTTAGTTAAGTCAACTGCTCGATTTTATCGACCATTATCTTACCAAATGATCAAATACCATCCTATTACTGTATTAATTTTCGTTACAGTTCTCAATTCTATATAAAAAGCACAAAAAAACAGCTTGAGATAAGCACGATAACTAATCAAACAGCCTGACTTCTGGCGGACCGCACGTATCCAGACGCTTCATCACGAGAGGCTACTTCAGTATAACAGTGGTTCTGATTGGTTTGAGTCCTCGAATCTAGCCAATCAGGAGTCGTTTTAATTTCCCTAGCAACGACGTCTCTAAAATGTAAAAGCTTGTCCAACAGGGGGCGACAAAATCCTATTTAAAACTGTGACTGAGACCAAACTGGACTTTGAACTCAACACACCAGCACTTATTTAATGTATTAAAAAAAAAACTGGTCTTAGGTCAGTTTTTAACTAGTCATGCTGCTGCTGTAACATTAATTTCCTGCAAATAGTTATTAAAGTACTTTTCTTTTCATTATTACTATTATAATTTATAAAGTCAAACAGGTGGGAAGGATGCCTGGGAATTAGTTATGGATTGTATTGGTAGGATTATGTCCAAAAGTCACCAGAAAATTGAGTAGGACAAATATGTATGTAATCAATCAATGAATGCATTTGACTTTAGTTTGTACTGTTAATAGTTTTAATGGCCTTTTATGATGTTTTTGTTTGTTTTTATGTAATATGTATTTTTTTCAGTATGTGTTTTATTATAGTACTGGACAATCTTGTAAATACTATTCCTAATTCAAAAGTATTTCCTGGTTAAATAAAAACACAGTATAAACAGTACTGTAAAATAATAAACTATATATTTCTTTTGTATTTTGCATATGAGGTGCCAGACTCACTTTCAATCTTTTAAATTGGCCCATCTCAATATTTTTGGGAGGATTGCTGAAGACTTATCTTAAATCAACAGCAGTCTCTCTCAGTGACACAATTTGTTCCCATTTCTTTTACTGAATCTATTTTTAAAAACTACTGATAAGTTTGAGACACAAAACGGATTATTAGCACCAATGAGGTGATTCCTAAAGACCTGAAATTGTGACACAAACAACTAGATGTCACATGGTCCTCCAAGCATTGAATGGTAAAGTTAAAGAAAGTCCAAATGACTTAGATTTAATCACATGTTTCTTTTGAGTGTGTGATGATGGATTAAAACATCATGTGGTGGCAGCTGGACTCGGATGTGTTGGTTCAAAGTGGTCAAACTTCATTCCACACATTTCTAACCTGCTTGGCATTTTTTTTACCTGATAGACAAAACCAGACAAATATTAAAGAAAATTAATCTTGCCCCTTTAATTTATTATTTTTATTTAAGTGTACATAAAAGACAATGATTTACCAAAGAGCAGCTATGCAACATAAAGTGCAGACAATGGAGCAAGCCAGCCTGAAAAACAAAAGGAACCATAACCCTCATCATGCACACCAAGGCATTTTGAATTACTAGGCACTCTGTTGTGTGTATCCTCTGCATAGAGATACACTCAGCACATCACATCATACAAACAACAGCAAACAACAGGTTTGATTTAGCTTAAACGGCACATAAAACACACAAGAGGTAAACAGAAAGGGTAAAGAATCTTACATTTTCTCAGTGTTATTAAAATCATTTACAATTTAAAACATTTTACGACGACAAATTGTAGCAGTGTACAAGGTTACCAAAGACATGCTAATAAAATACATTCCTCCAAGAAACCCACCATGTAACTTACAACTAAACCTACAGCTTATATATTTATGTATATACCTATTTGTGCTTTTAATTACATAAATAATTTGATTATCAAACATATAAGAATCTACTTTGTAGATAATGACATAGTCCAACACTGCAAAGTGTCAGTAATATGCGAGACTGACGTTAAGACAGAGACAGATCAGAAACAAGACTGTAGGCTTTGATCAAAGTCACCGTCGGCTGCATGGAGGTCGTCGATGTGCCCACGTTCTTCCCTTCTAGTGGAAAAAAATATCCTCTTTGACTACATCATGATGCAAATGAATAAAAATGCACAGCTTCTGCTCTTCCAACAGACAGTGGGTAACATAAATCAGGTAACCGAGTCATCCTGGCACAATAAAAATAAACCAATATTTCCATTCACTCTGTGTCTCAGACATGGCATTCAGATAAAACATTGATCCTTAAAGGTTGCCTCACAAATGCAAATGAACAGTAACACATAACCAACATAGATATACGATTTAGCAGCTTATGGGATATTGCATTCTACAACTCTTCCTAGACACAAAAAGAAACTTCACAGCACATTTTGTTTTCCCTCAATCACTGCTTAGAATATCTGCAAGAAAATGTAATAAAAGTAAATATCTGTTTAGTAAATACATGGCTTTCCAAGTCCAGCATCCTTCACATAAAAATTTTATAAAACAAAGAAGCGCAGTAACACTAACACACAAAGGACCTCTTAACACCACTGACTTGCAGTCAAGCAGATGCTGGCACTGCAGGTTTTTCCTCCCAGTTTATTAGGAGTGTTTATTCTACAAACAAAAGTCTGTGGTTAAGTACCTTAGATGTTACTCTCAATGATGTTTGTGTGACTAAATGTGGAGAGAAAATGACAGCAGAATGATAACTGGTGTGTTTTTGCTCACGCTGTAGTTGTACTGTGTTGTACTCCTACTGACGTGATACAGAATCATTGTTCTGCTGTTTCCTGTCTGGTGTTCAGTCCAGCTGTCTGACTGTCCTAGGGTGGTACACTTGTAACAGCAAAGGCACTCTTGTGTTTATTTGGCCCAGTGATTTTTTTCTAGCAGTTGGCAAAAATGTTGGTGGCTTACAAGCTACATAAAAAGTACTGCTAAGTATTTTACACCAGCAGGTACCAGATCTGTACTACAGCAGGTCCAGTACAGTAAAGCATAGCCGTAGCCTGCAGTACTGCAGACAGTAACAGGTCTGCAGCAGGTCAGTGGAGGGCCCCGTCGTTGTTGTAAGAACTGGAGCTGGGGAAGGTGGGAATGGGTTTGTTCCAGGGCGTAGCACCTGACTGGTCTGCTGTGGGCAGGCT
Source organism: Callopanchax toddi (assembly GCA_006937965.1). Lineage (NCBI taxonomy): Eukaryota > Metazoa > Chordata > Actinopteri > Cyprinodontiformes > Nothobranchiidae > Callopanchax > Callopanchax toddi. The sequence continues at coordinate 807,210 of SSNR01000182.1, forward strand.
TAAGGTGCTGGCGCTCTTCGTCTTGTTCTTCAGACCCCAGCTGAGGAATGAGCCCTTCTTGGATACTTTGCGATTTTTTGAAGGCTTTTCTTCCTCATTATATGCCAGGCAAATCATGGAGTAGGTCTTAGGCAGGTTTCCACTGAAGGTGGCACTCTTTGTTGGCTAGAAAGAGACAAACGGTGTTTCATTAGTTTCCCTGCTTTAAACACCAAACAGATCCATAACATAGCTCCTATGTCTCTGGTATGTTGCATAAATGTGTAAATATTCAACATAGTAACCAAACCTAACAATAAACAGACTTCATTGTTAAGAGTCTTCTCACTCCCTTTCAAGCAAACTGTACTACTGTTCATTATTCATTCATTTCTTTATATTCACTGAAATATGATGTTGTGGATGAGGATGATGAACAGATGTGATAATAATGTGATGGATGGACGTATGATGTTTGTTTGAAATAAATAAATCCTGAACTGAACTGTGTTTGACAATCTGTGCAACACATGGTTCCCAAACTGAACCACTGCTGGTCCACAAAAGAAATGTTAGTATCAACTATTTACAAAGAAAAATAACAAGCTAGCATCATAATGGAATGCTAAAAACAAGAAAAAATAAGTGGATCAAGCAAATCAAGATCATGGCTCCAAATGGAAACTACTGGAAATAAAAGAACATTAGAGAATTCTTAAAGACCCACTGTGGAAACTGGAGTGGATGATGGTAAACCAGTGTACTGGTGGCCAATCAAGCAAAACCAGCATGGTCTTTATGGGACCTGCTAGCAACAAACTGTTAAAAACAGAGAAGTCTTATTCAAGTAACCTCAAAGTAGTAGGGCAGAGAAGGACCACGGTCTATGCGCTGCTGTCTGTAGTGATGAATACCATTACATCTTTACCTATAAACCCAGGTTAGTGTACAGGTTTGAGTAGTTAGCTTTTTATGTCAGATATAAACAAGCTTGGAGCTCAAGCAGCTCACTTAACGGCGGTTCTCTGAGCTTCTGCACTTGGTATTGTTGCTGTTATAATATTGGTTTGAATTTAAATTGTATTACTTTCTTTATCATTATAATTAACATATAAAACAATAACAACAGTACTAACAATAATACTAATCATCATCATCATTGTTGTACTTGTTAGCTTGGGTATTTATTATTAAAAGTTTCAGAATCCTTCATGTTAAAAAAGAATATAGGAGTAAACCATTAACAGATTAAGCTTTTTTCTAAAATCCGGTCATCAGACTGATCAACCATTTAATTCACAACACGATATGAAACTGCTGAAATTTGACAAGTCTGTCACTTTTTAACCAGAGCATGTACAGCAGGACTAATCCAAGGACGCGTCCATCACAGGAAACGGTTTATCATATCAAGTGTAGCTCTGTTATCAACTCTTGATTCATTTAATATGTTTAGTAAACAGAGTAAGGGTCAGGGCATACCATTGAAGGGTTGCTGTCCATTAGGCTGACCACCTGGATTTCAGTCCCTTCTTCATCCACATCCTTCAGTAGTTGCATCATCTCACTCACCCCCATCCATTTGCAGTCCTTTTGACCCACAGCAACAATATAGTCACCCTCTTTCAGACCCTCATCCTAAAAAAGATGCATTGAACAACAAGGGTTAGGCCAAAATACCATAATACCAGCTACAATCAGTAGACAAAACATTGAGATTTGGCTCTTAGCTGTTTTTATCAGAAGAGTATTTCTGAGGGCATATTTATTTACAGGCACAACTTTAACTATTTTTGTCTCATAACTTCACCTATATTTACCTGAGTGGGTCAATAATCTCTGGGGGAAAGCCCACTCTGTTCTAAATTAAAATCCTGTTCATTGCAGACTTAAAAGGTTATAAAAAGTCTGGCCTAGTTAGCCTTATGCAATCTGTTTCTCTGCACGTCCTGTAAGGCCTAATAAGAGTCTGCTCTTTGTTAGCACGTCTTAATGAGCCGTCGGCTCCAAAGGATTGTAGAGCGTAAATACTTCCGATTCCTAATTCAGTTAAGTAACCGGAGTGGCGGAGTGGGGAGGAGGGGCTCTAACATTCTTTGAAGTTGAATTCTGTTTAGCTTTTGGAGATCGACTTACTTTAAATCAAAATTCACTGAGACTTGATATTCTGTGCAGCATGCCTGACATTTCATGCTGCCGCTGTTCCCACAGTGGACTGGAAGTTATTTAATTCTTTTGTAGAAAATTAATATTGAGCAACCTTTGCTAATTTTGTTCAAGTTTGAGCAAAGAAAGCAATCAGTGTGGCCAGTGAGACGAAGTCTGACCTCCTGAAGGTCACGCTAAATTCTTTTAAACACTAAATTAAAATCTAAATGTATTTGCATGTGTTGATGAATTTAGAATAAATAATTTCTATAAAAAAGACAAATTAGGATTTTTTTTCTTTCATTTGTTTTCATTGTTTTATTCTACACACTACAAAGTTCTTTTTGACAAGACTGAATTCATAATAAATCTTTTAGTGTTTCTATAATATCTCTCAATTAATATCACACCATCAGTGATCAAGAGCAAAGAGAATTTGTGCCACATCAGAGAAAAAAACAAGGATGTTTTAAGAATGAAGTTGAAATGTTGAGGGGAAAAAATTGAAATACAGAGAAAAGACAAAAGTATTATTACAAAAGTAGTATTATAGTCATATTCTAGTCAAAAGTATTTCTGGAACAACCAGATGAAGTGTACAGCATCAAACTCCTGAGCACAACTGTATTTATTCTGTATCATTGTAACTGAGGGTGCCGAGTGTGTTTTTACTGTAGAAAACAAGGCATTTGATTAAATCTGGGTTCAGTCTTCTAGCTACTTCTGCTGCAGCATTCACAGTGAACTAAAACCACTTCCTTCAATCCTTCACAATAAGAGTTTCAAACATACACGTGTACTTCAAAACATCTGAAGCTTGTAAAAAATTGTTAATCATGTTTCAGTTCTACCAGAGAACATTCAGGGTTTTTACACTTTTGCAAAAATAAAATTTAAGGACTTTTCAACCACTTTTGAGGTGAGTTTTAAAGGTTTCCCAGCACCTCCTTACACTAGTGATGATTTACACATAAACAGTGCACACAGTGGGGAATAAGCATTAAATACACAGCTGATTTTGAATGGAGAGGTCTGTACTTTTTAACGTAGGAACACCTCAACTGCAAGACAGACTACAAAATAGAAAAATCCAGAAAATCACATCGTATGATGTTTAAATAATTATTTTGAATTTTTATTGCATGAATTAAGTATTTGATACCCCTACCAATCTGCAAAACATTCTTTTCAGACCTGTTAGGGGGACATGTATCACCAAGTTTAGGGTAACAACCTCCTTCCTGCAGTAAGATCTTTAAAGTTGTTGGTTCTTCCAGCATGACAATGACCTGAAACACAGCCAGGGAAACTAAGAAGTGGCTCCATAAGAAGCATTTCAATGTTCTGGTGTGGCCTAGCAGCCTCCAGACCTGAACCCAATAGAAAGTGGGTCAAAATCCATGCTGCAGTGATGGTAACCTGGTCAAGAACTACAGGATACAAAAACAAAGGTTTCTGTAGCAAATATTAAGTTCTATTTCTCTATTGTATCAAATACCTTTTTCATGCCATAAAATGCAACCTAATCATTTAAAAGTTATGCAATGTGGTTTTATAGTTTTTTTCTATCAGATTCTGTCTCTCACAGTTGAGGTGTTCCTACAATGAAAATTACAGACCTCTACATTCTTTGAACGTGGGGAAATTTGAAAAATACGTATTTTGCCCACTGCATACACACAAAACCATTTCACTTCCTTCTTCATAAAAGTAAATACCTTGTTGCTAAATTTTTGATTAACTAGAAAATTAAGATTTTTCAAGCAAAAAGGTCTGCATGGAGAATCTGTTGGCACCCATTAGTGCTTAGCGAGTTCACAGACCAGGAATAATGACAGACAAAAGAAAAAAAACACAAAAAACTTGTAATTAGCTGATCACTGATCGAGCCGATCATGCTGAATATTAGCAGATTACAACCACCAGCTGTTTTGGTCCATCTCTGGTTCCAAGCACTTAAAAATTCTAGTATTTTAAAACCATGAAATAAAACATGTTAAAATTCAAGTCTTTTTCAGGGATTTCAAACACTCGTAAGAACCCTGATCATACAGCCGGCTACAGGAGCACGGTGGGGTTCATATCAGCCTACTTTGACTTTTTCTGGAAACAATTTTTCAATTTTTTTCTTTATATTGTGATTTATCTCAACACATCCCAATTTTTTCCTCTGTGTGGCACAAATACACTATTGCATAATAAATTATTAAAAAAAACACATTTTTACTCACTGCAGCATGACAAAGGGGGTCCAACGAAACCACTTGGACAGGCGACTCTCCTTTCAGAGTAAAACCCTCATCTCTGTCCTCGGGATAAATTCGCACCGACCGTGGTGGTGTCCACTTCTGTTTGGCTGAGAAGACTGTCAGAGGGCCCTGAGTGGACAAATGGTTCACAAATTTAGTTATGTTTTCACTGACATGTGACCTGTTCTTCCTGGAGCTTTAGCCTTTAGATTAGTTCAGTGGTCAGATGCAGATTCATGAATAGTTACAGTACAGATTTCAGCACATTGACAACTCTTTAAGGAGTCACAAAATAAACTAAAGGAACAAACCCTATCCATCTAGGCCACTGTATAATGTAAGACTGCTGAACTCTAAAAACAATCCAAAAGGTTCCTCTATTGTTGCACTAATGCTGGTTCTGTTTCATAAAGACACAACATACTTTATTTATGCGTTAAACTGTTTTATGACCTACGAATGTAAAACGATTAATCCTTTATTTGTCTACACACGGAAATAGTTTCTCTGCATTTGATCCATCCTCATGTACGAGGAGCAGGCTGCCATTTTGTATGGCACCCTGGGGCAATTTGGGGTTCAGTATCTTGCCCAGGGACACTTCTAAATGAGTGGCTTCACCAGGGCATATTCTGTGGTAGCAAGCTTGATCAATCCCTTCGTTTTTAGTTTTTGTATGCAGTCGGTGAGCTTTTTCTTATAGGTGCTTGTTGGCTCCCTCATAGGTCGCGGTATCATCCAATAATATGATGACCTTGTTTTTGTAGTCTGATGTGTTCAGAACCTCTGTGCATCTCCCCTTATCAATGGTGATGTTTTGGTCCTTGCTGAGGGACAATATAACCAGGGCTGCACATAACTGGTGAGCCAGTCCACAAGTGCACCAGATATCATTTGTGCATACCAGACCCCTCCACCCAAATGTGCCTCTCTGGACGAATCACACATCCCGTGAGCTGACGAGCTTCACAGCCAACTGCGGGGAGTGGCAAAGGAATGCTTACATCGCAGAAGCTGCAGACTCTAGACACAGAACTGTCAAAGGCCCTACCGCTTCAATTTTAGGAAAAAATACCAGCGTCCCAAGAAGAAAAACACCTTTTCGGCTAGCAGAAAACTAAAAACATTTGAACCTAGAAAGAGGAAAAACCTAGGGGAACGTTTCAACAGCTGGAGTTTGCCTCTTTATTGTTTCTGTGGCAATGAGCAGTCGCATGTCTGGAGGAGGCTGGCCTACGGATACCTGATGGGAGGGGTGAGAGCTCTGAGACATGTTTGTGTAAAATAGCTAGCTATTCCTAGCTTGTTTACCAATCTACTGAGTGCAGCTTTAACAATAGCAAAAACTAGCTCCGCGGTCTGGAAGCCCTAAACCTCCATCCAGGGGGAGGGGGGTGTCCTATTGTTGGTCCTATTGGCCGATTCAGGGGCAGTTATGAGGTCCACAATTGGTATTTCTTGTAGAGAAATGGAACCTCAGGCTGGGTCAGCTTCCTATATTCTGCTGCCCTCAGTTGAATGTATGGCTATTCAACTTATGCAGCGAGCTAAACATACTGTAAGAGGAGATGGTTCCAGGAACGACAGGACACATCGCTTTGTCTTTGTGTTTTTACTGAAGACCGTTTTTCCTCTTTTGATTTGGCTCGCTGCATAAGTTGAATAGCCATACATTCAACTGAGGGCAGCAGAGTAAGAAGATTATGGCTCAACAAACTCTCCAACGATGTAAAATGAGCTATGGGAATAACCTAGGTTGTTACAATGAGCTCATGTCTTTTTCTCACTTTGCTGATTAAAATCTAATTTCCACTGAATTCCGATAACAAATCTTTTAACATCAGGATGATCACCATCTGTCCTGATTAAATTCATAGCAGTTCTGAGGAAATATAGAGCTGAACTGAAGTTTTCAATACAACATTTTTTCTGTCTCTCTTGAGAGATTACAGTCTTGTTGTTCATACCGGTAATGAAGAATTAGTTAGAGGCTTATGACAAGGATCTGAGAGGTTCTTATTCTGACAGGTTTTACTGTCTGCTACCTGAAACTGGTGCCTGTTTTTTGTTAGAGTAATTATAAACTGGGCTTCACAAAAGTGACGTGAAACTGAAAGTCCCAACAGGTAACATTAAGCCCGTATCTCACTGGGTTGTGACTGATAGAGACAAACTGCTAAATAAATCTCTGAAGGAGTTTCTAAAATGTCTTGAAACATTTGCAAGAGTTCTCAATTTCCTTGTGTAACTTGTAGGGTCTCACAGGAATGTTTTAACATGTTCAAAAACTTTGAGCAACACATTTCTTTTCAAAGTAGTCAGCGTCATCTCTGGTGTCTGGGACCTTTCTCAATTTAGTTACCACCAGGCCCTAAAGTAGGGAAAAGCTAACAGTACTTAGAGAGTCTTTCCTTTTACTATAAAGACAAAGATGGATAATTAAACTATAATACGCACGGACATGATTTTAGTCATTAGCCTTTCTAGGGAGCCTACAGCAGGTAAACAGACAAAATAAATAGAAAAGGTTTCAATACAGTGCTTTCTTTAAAAGAATGATGGGTGTTGCTCCACTGGTGGACAGGCTTCAATTGAGTTCATCTCTACAGAAAATACAAACGGCTGATGAGAAAAAAGACGAGAGAATTTCACTTTCAGCCGTTGTACACCTCTGAATGACAGCTCACAGCAACATGTCCGGAGGAGGCTAGCACCACTCTGTGCTTCGTAGGAGAAAAAAAAACTGCTTACAGTTGGTGACCCTAATGCTGCATACAGACAGGTTTATGAAAAGTGGAGAACGCTATAAAAACTGATTGTATGGTAAAGTCGAAGAATATAGAAGTCCAGTACAGAGACCTACTTTAAGCACAAGTCAGGAGTGCAAGAAATGTGTTTTGAAATGGTTTGGAGAATAAATTAAAAATAAAATGAGACATCATTAATACGCTTTTTTGACTAAATTGCAAATGATTCCAGCCTCAGGTGTAAAAAAAAGTCCAGCATCTCCCACTCACCACAGTAACATCCCTTCATGCATTTAGCTAAAGATGTCCAAAGTCCCCCCTTTTAACATAGTGATGTTAGAGACTGCTGTTGAGGGAATGGATTATGTGTCTCAATACTGAATATTATCCCACAACAGCAGCTCTGAGTAGTAGGAGTTCCAGTCCAACCTAATTATAGCTGAAAGCAGGATCAGCAGACCTCTGTTCAAGGTTAGTGTTAGTTTGGGATTTGTTTCTTTGGATGAAAGTCCAAGAAGCTTTAGGAGGAGTTTGTGCTCGGGACTAAATGTGCCAAAGCTTCCAGGAGGTTCACCCTGGTTGGTTGTATTCAGAAGAGACATCCTGGGCAACTGAACACCCAGGGTCATTTTATATCACTTAATGAATAAACCAACCTTTACATGAGAAAAAATTGAAATGTAAGTGGAAGGATATTAGTAACCCACATACCAGCCTCTGGAAAAAGTCGATGACTTTCACCTTTGTTGCTACAGGAACTTCCATTTCTGCTCTGTGATCCGTTTTAGCTGAGAAAAGAAAAGAAGGAGGTAAAAAAAAAACAGCAATGCTGTCACTGTTGACTGTCACAACCACATTTCACCTGTGTCACCTGTGCAGAAGGTGAGCTGGGAGTTAACAGAGTAAACATGAGGTCACCTGCAGGTGGAAATATTTCACTTATCACAGCTTATGTACCTGAGGCAGGTGTGGAACAACACAGGAGCTTTTATCAGCTGTTTCCTGAGAGACAAACCTATCAAAGTAACACAATGTTCTGCCTGGCACTGGTTGTTGCATAAATCAGAGTACAAACCCCTCCTACAATGACTTTAACACATTTAATAAATCTTAGCATTCAGTGTTACAGAAACAGGATTTAACTAAACACACAAGACTTACGGATGATGTCTGGGGCTTCTATGTAGTTTGTGAACTCTTCTTCGTTTGTAAAGTCACTGTACTTTTCGAGTGAGCGCTGGTGGCTGGCTTTTAAAATGTCTTTCAGGGCCTCCAGCTTGGCTAAGTGCTCGCAGAGACTACAAATCCTCAGAGCCTCCTCGTGACCAGAGATGGCACGGCGAATGTGAGCTTTACCTGAAAAGAAGCAGAAAATTTCCCCACAGAAGTGAAGGACGTGAAAACCGGTGATGGAAAACGAACACAAGTGCATAGAGGAACAAAAAGAAGGCTTATGTTTGTTGCCAGGACAGTCTCTTGTGTTTTTTTCCCTACAGTACTGATCTTACCAAAGCGTTCGCGTTCATCTTTGTTCTTCAGGATGTCGATGTGGGAGCATTCCTCAGGGATCCGATCGTACACCTGAGACAACATCTTCTCCTGCTGGTCCTCATCGTCATTGGTACCCACTGAACACAAAGGACAAATGTTCAGACAGAAACATCGCTGCAGGGTTTAAACTGTGAAAAAAGCTGATACTATATAAAGGTGAACCCAGTCAGATCAGATTCTACATATTTAAGCTTTTGTCTTTTAAGCTGTAAATGGTGTAAAGAGTATAATAGTTTCCAAAACACGATTCCTAAATGGTTGTTTCATTTTTCTTGAGAATTAAAATAATTTAGAAAACGGTTTGATGCCCGTTTTTAATGAAACAGCTCTAATTGCCAACCCTCCCAAACTTTTAATGGAAACAGATTTCAGCACATCATAATTTAGTGGACTGAGTGTTCCCTGACAGCGGTACCGCCTGGCGTTTGTGTTTCATCTCTTTACTGCAGTGATCTTTATTCAGGCCCGTTTGCTCGCATCCCCTCCCGGTTCTCCAGTTCTGTAGTTAATTGCTTCATTTTCCTTGTTCACACAGGAATCTGTTAATGAGCTGCCAAACTCCAAGCTGCTTAGCTCTGATGTTCCTCTATTCAGTCCTGTCCCATTATAACAACCAGTGCTGTCCAGCTTCAAACGTTTCTATTAACTCAACATAAATCTATTCATGTTCTAGTCAACCTCCAGAAAATGTAGAAAAAAACAATACTGTATGAAAGTTGAACGTCAAAATGGACTGTGCATAAGAAAAAAACTACAATCTTTTTAATTAAAAGGAAGTGTGACATCTACAAGACACCAGCATTAATCACCATCATTACACAACTGCTGTTACAAAACCAACAAAAGCATTCCTAACAACACACACCAACAAAACATGCTGTCCTTACACTCACTGGCTTCCGTTATACATGTTAATATGTGAACAGCTCTCAGACGATACACCTCTCTGAAAGCCTCCTGCTTTCCAACTTCATTATAATCACATTTTCTTCACTGAGTTCTCTTGTAATTGTCCCTTTCTGCCCACTGTACCATCAGCAGACAAACCATCTGTGTGCGTGTCCTTAAACTGCTGTTGTGTAACAGCAGTAGGACTGGCTGTGCTTCTATCCAGCATCTGACACAACCAGCACTTTAGGAAAAGATAGATTACTATCCTGTTGTGTTCAAAATCACCCAGCTCTAGTCAAGAAACGCCAAACACACAACTGATTCAGAACAGCTAAAAGCATAAGAAAGTGTGCAAATTCAAACAGATATTGTTTAGATGGAGTAAACGTCATTTTTACTTCCTCCAGTCTGTGAAAATAATTCATAATTTCTTACACTCATGATCCAGCAGTGCTGCAGCTACAAAGTAATGTGCCATGGAGCGGTAGTGGTTGGTTTTGACTTGTGACATGGTGGACCAGAACAACGGGACATTGTCTTTAATTGGCGTCTGGATCATGGACTGATGGACCTCGTCAAAGACTTCTGACACCTGACAGGAGGAAGAAGATAAAATCATTAAACTGTCAGACTAAAATGTGGCTTAATGACTTTAAAATGATTTTATCAGGTGATCATCAAAGGACAGAGTACTTCAACTGTATTTATATATAATTACCCTAGCAGCCTCCTGAGCCATTTTGATCAGAGAGTAGAACCGGTTTGGGACTCCTGGCAGAGCGATCTTCTCAAACAGACACTGTTGAGCTTGAGCAAGCATCAGTCGTATCAGCATGTTGACCATCGCTGGGCTCATGTCGTAACTGGGAATATGGGTGAACGTCTCTTTGAGGTTGTTTAGGACACCTGAAGGAAAACAAGAGGTCAGCGCAGGTCAAAACAAAAGTTATTTAATAGAAAACAGTCATAGCTAGCATTGACGTTTGGTATGCACGCCACCCATGTGAGCTCGTCTCTGAGGGTGTAATTGCTGTTGTGGGTGTTGCTAAGCTGCTGCTGTCTTATGAGTGCGCCGTCACAGCGTGTAGCAACAAGACACTTAACGAGTCACTTAGCTCAGGCTGCAGCAGCTTATCAGTGTGTGATCACGGGGTGCGCGATCAACACTGCTATAGATTGTAGACATAACACCAGTGCACAAAGGAGCATAGAGGCAGAAGGAAATGGTACACATGCATTAGATCTGGTGCTCATGTGTTCCTGCACACTACTTATGTGCACCCCTGAATATTTACATGCTTCAATATTTAAGAAAAATTCTTAAATATAACTAGATCATGTCTCCCAGTTTTAAAACCTACTCTAATGAGTATTCATGCATTATGGCTGCAGTAAGAGCACACCTATTTCAGTTTTCAGATTAAAAGGTGGAAACAGAAAGTTGTAGACAGCTTAAAAACAGACAAGTTATCAGTCTGTAGTTGTCGATTTCTTCGTTTTAAACTTACAAGGGAACTATTCTGAATATAAATGAAACGACTCATGCTATCAGCTCAAAATTTAGCTTCCTTTCCTTCCTTTCCTTTCTTTATTTTGGTTTGTAACATTAACATAAAATCAGTTTTCTTTTCAAACAAACAAGACTTGAATTTACAACCAAAAAAGGAATAGGCAGAAGCAATGCTTATTTTAGCCTACCCTATTTTCCACCTAAAATAAATAACCTATATACATTTCTTTTGTTTTTCCCAACAAAAAATAACCACAATGAAAAAAACATTAATGTCACACACTGTCAACACCTTACACATGCTTTAAACTTTGGTAAAGAAGTACATTTCTTCAACTCATAATCTAACTCATTCCATAATTTCACACCAACAACAGAAACACATCTTGATTTCACATTAGTTCTGGCTTTAACACATTCAAACATAAATACACCTCTGAGATTATAGTGATCATCTCTTGGTTTGAAATAAAATTTTATGCAATTTGGGATATTATTATTTGCTACTCTATGGAGAATCTCTACAATTTTTTACTTTTACAATATCTCCTAATTTTAGCGTTTTAATTTGGCTAAATAAATTACGGGTTGGTGCGAGGTATCCCACTTTGTTTACTATTCTAATAGCCTTTTTTTTGTCATTTAAATACAGACTCAACACACATTTTTCCTGCATTTCCCCAAATCTCTGCACAATAAGACAAATAAGGCAGAACTAAAGAGCAATAAATCAAAACCAAAGCTTTCTTATTTAGTACATCCCTTGTTTTATAGAGGATAGCAATAGATTTAGACACTTGCTGTTTGATATATTCAATATGTGGTTTCCAACCGAGTTTACTATCTATAATCACACCTACAAATTTAGTTTCATGTACTTGTTCAATTTGAACTCCACTTAAATACAGCTTAGCACCGTCATTGTCCTTGTTCCCTGAAAATATCATGAATTTGGTTTTACTTTCATTTAGTGATAACTTATTATAATCAAACCATTTTTTGATTGAGACCAATTCGTTTTTCTGTAATGTACAACTGCTTTACAAGTCTAAAAAAAGGTCATCAAAGTGACATAAGGAAGGCCATGCTCAGAGCTGTAATTATCATGCTGCATCGACCATATTGCCAAGTCATAATTCTATCAAGATCAGCTTCCTGAAAGCGTTTGGGGTTTGGAACCACTTTGAATACTACTGGTGCTTATTTGGAGCTCGGCCACATGACAAACAGCCAGAGAAACATCGTCTGCTTCGTTTATCACAATGGAAGAGGTCAGAGGGCGTAGGCAGGTCTTAAACTGAAATAAAGCTGACTGTATTGATGCTGTTTTTAAGAACAATGTACTGTTGTGTTCCTAAAGTGGTAACATACAATACAAACACTTTAATAAAACTGTTTAAAAACATTTTAATGTGACTGACCCATTTCTGTTTAGTAAACTTAATGTAAGTAATTATAAGAAATAGAGATTTTCATTGTTAGACTTAGTTGCTCTAGTCTGAATTGTGTGACTTGGTTTATCTCTAGACAGGACTGAGCAGCGCTGGATTTGGTCCGATTTCATCCTACAACACACCTTAATCATGTGTCAGCAATGTTCATTCACTACAGTTTCTATTCAAAATAATTTCATGACTTTCCATAAAAAACCTAAATTATTTCCAGGTGCTCCCAAATGTTTAAGCTGTAGTGTAAACATGAAAGCTGTCTTCTGCATACCTGCAGCTTTCTGAAAAGCAGAGATGGCCTCGTTCAAGCCGACTACGGTCTGTCGGTCACTGCGGGTACCAATCTGGGAGTAAAGGGCCGCCATGTTGAAGAGGATGCTGGCTTTCTCTAGAAAAAGGTTCTGCTGGCACAGTGGCACTCCTGTGAATGAATCATACCTGCAGGAACAGAAGAGCAGTTATTATAAGAAAATGTAATTCTAAAACATTCTACTTATTTTGATCCGCATTTTCAAGTTTCAAACAAAAATTGTTCCAGTGTAAATTCAGTATTACTGACTTCATGCTGGGGAGCGTGATGTAAGGTTTTGTGTGTGATATAACGAACCCTTTGCTCTTGCCTTAATTTGGAATATCAAAGTGCTTTTCAAACCAGCATTCTGTTAACGTTTGACATTGATAAACTAATCCATGCATGTCCTTCATGCAGGCTGTTGTTCTCTCCACCTCTAATTAGAATTTCTTTTAATCCGCTTACACAAAGAGAAGGCTGCAGAGAGGCAAGTAGCTGCCTTTAAATTAGGTTTTTTCTTTCTTTTTTTTTTTACTTAATGCTCATAAACAATTTTAAACTTGATGGACTGAAATAATTCAGTGAACTGTTAATTTTTTTCTGATGCTTTACTTGTTTTATACTGTTTTTACTGATTACCACCATAGCTCATTCTAATGGTTGTGTACCAGGTGAAGAAGATGCCGGTGTGGCGGGTTGGGGAGAAGAATCGGCTCTCTATCAGAGGAAGATGGCTGTAATATCTCGAGAGCAGCTCCACTCCAGCCTCGGATCGACTTGGTGTTCTGCATGCCTGATATGAAAAAGAGAGGATCAGATAAGTTAAGGCTTGTGTAAGTAATCAAAATAAAAACTATTTCATTCATTCACCAGAAGGAGATGAAACTTGTGGTTGGAACCCATCAGAGGATTTATTGGGGGTTTTGGGAGCTAGAATGTAAAATGTAGGTCACTACCTGTCGCAGGTCCATCAGGTCAGCCAGCTCCTCCTCAAAACTTCTACCATCTTCATTGTAGTGTTCCATGATGAAGTCCTGTGAAGATCAGAGACAAATCTACACTAAATAAAACAGCTGCATTGAATCTTATTCAAGTTGCACTGCTCTTAAGACAAATTTTTTCCTAATGTAAATATGCAAATGCATAGAGAGCCTTCTGTCCATCCTCTGCGTTTGTTTAGTTCATACACAGTTTGTCAGTATGTTGTCAGAGAGCTTGCAAAAGCAGATCCTAAGAGAGCACATGGAGCAGACCCAAAGGAAATCATGAGGGCAGCATTAAGTATAACTCACTTGACCATCAAAAGGAACAAAGATGAATAAGACAACAGAAAGGATGGAAGTTTCAGAAGAGATGATTATGGAACAACTACAGGGAGAATGATTCTCTGTCCACATGCAGCAACGCATTTAATATTTCATCTCCTGCGCTGCCACTTTGATTTCCTTTCTGTGCATCATCATGGCCTCCTCCACTGTTGCAATGTTTGACTCATCTGAAACTGACCTCTAAACTTGAAAGTGACCTCTGAACTGTCCTCTGGTGGATATACTGCCCAAAGATAAAGGATGTGGGCAGAGACGTTTGAGATCGTTTTAATCTGATGCAGTTAGCATAAACGGGCCCTTAACTGAACACAGAAGCCAAACTTTAAATGTTGGAGAACACAGCCAGACGCTGTGAAGCCTGGCCAGAACGACGGAGACGTAAGAAGATCAGAGTCATAACACCTCAACAACTCCTGCCAGCAAACCAGATCAGGAAGCAGCTCATAATAAATGAGCCAACGTGACATTTACAAGAGGGCTTCAGTCAGCGGAACACAGCTCGGTGATTACTCCAACAGTCTCACAAGCTACTGACACACTTTCTGCAGTTTTATAACTGAAAGTGAAATGGCAGACAAGAATATGAGCCAAAACAGCTTAGGGTCAGCTTCTGAAACAAAGTGCGTGTATGTGTGTGTGTGTGTGTGTGCGTGCGTGCGTGCGTGCGAACACGCTTCACAACCAGAGTGACACATTAACAGCCTAATTATTTCAGCTGGTAATGAATATAGAGGCAGGTGAGTGGGAAGCAGACACTGTGACCCAAAAACTAAAAAAAAAAAAAAAGGAGACTCTAAACCCACATTAAAAACTGTTAAATCTATATGGGGTAATACAGATATATGGGGTAATACAGATTTTAAAGCAGGAAGAAATGATGGGGGCTTCAAGATCTGGGCAGAGAAAGGTGTACAGAAACTGGCAGACATCTATAATGATGGTAAACTCCTTACATTTTAGTAACTATGTCAAAAATATAATATTTCGAGGACACATTTTTATAAACATTTACAAATCAAACACTTTATTATGTCAAAAAATAGACAGATTGAGCTTGAACCGACACTGTCGTCTATAGAGAAGAAAGGTCAAATATTATTTTATGCATCTTTATTACTGCATGATGAAGAATCAACTGTTGACAGACTGGATGCATGGAGATCTGATATTCAAGAGGAGATACGGGTAATAGATTGGGAGGCCACATGTTTAAAAGCTCAAAAACAGTCGATTAATACGAGGATGAAACTCCTCCAATATAAATGTGTATATGTGAGTGTATATAACTCCGGCCAAATTGAATAGCTGGTCACCTAACATCCCAGATAGCTGTGTCAAATGTTTGAACGCAAAGGGTACCCTTTTTCATCGTGTATGGGACTGCCCCAAGTTACGTCAGTACTGGACATCTATCACTCAGATGCTATCAAAGATTGTTGGTGTAAACATACCGACTGAGGCAAAATTGTGTGTGTTGGGAATATACCCAGAAAACTGTACAGATAGTTCCAAACAACTAAAACTGATAGACTTTGGACTTCTGCAGGCCAGAAGGATGATATCTTTGTTTTGGAAGAAAATGGATATACCTTCGATTCACATGTGGGTGAAGGAGATGGCATCTTGTATTGTACTGGAACGACTTACTTATACGGTTAGAGGAAAAGGTGGAAGATTTGAAGAAATATGATCACCATTAATTGAGTATTTGACACATTATAAAGGCTGATAATTATTGTGCTGAATGTTCATTTTTCTGTTGTTTTTTTTTCTTGCTTGCTTTGTCTTTCTTTTTTCTCAGGGGATTAAGTTGTTTAATATAATGCTCATGTTAATGTATCATTGTCATTCGTTTATTTTACATTGTTAAAAATTCAATAAATATACTGTTTAAAAAAAGACTGTTAAATCATTTGGGTCATAATTGTGAAAGTGTTTGGTTTTAGTCTGGAACAGCTGATTTTCTTTCTTTGTGAATGTTTACACTTTTTTCCAAGTTAAAAAAAGGTGATGGAGAACTAGCAGTTTTTGTACCTTGAACGGAGCAGAGAAGTCAACTTCTTTAGTCTCCTTTAGACCCAAAGCGATCAGGGGAATGTTGGCCGTTTCCCTGTAAACAAATAGAAGTAAGAGGTTATCTCATTCAGTAATCTTATGACCAACATGACATGAATGTCTGAGCTCAGACACAGTGGCAACAGGAACAATAAGACCAGCCGACAATATAAAAATAACATAATGAGACATTAAAAACAAAGTTAAAGGTTTGGTTTGAAAGATCAAACAAAAAACCTCCCTCTGACTACAGACCAAACCTTTAGGGTCAACAAGGATGAGTGATTAGAAAATATTTGTGTGCAATGAAAGATACCGCTGATCCCTGTAGTGAAACTTTGTTTAAAAAAGAAAAGTTAGAATGGTTCAGCAAACGCACTCAACCAGAGTCTGGACTTAAAGGTGAACGAGGGCATTTTAAAGCTACACAACTCTCCAGTAATTATTCATCCAGTAGTTTGAAATTTGCATCAGTAGTACAAAATAATCCTCTTATCACAGCCAGGTTTCTATATTTTGGCATTTTTTAGCCAGGTTTTATAAAAAGAGGATAGCTTGTGTGTCAAATTGAAAGTGTGGAATTTCTGTCTGTAAGATCTCAGAGTTGTTTGTTGCTGACAGATGGAAAGCAGGTTTAACTTGTTATCAGCATAAAAAAATACAGCATGATGGGTACTAGTTGCTGTTCAGGAGGACTGTAAACATCTAAACCCTCCTAAGCTCAAAACAAAACAAACAAAAAAACAGTTAACTCAAGCTTTAAAAAGGGGGATTACATTGTGTTCAAGACACAGTCAGCATCTAGCAGCAAAAACTTTCACTCTAAAATGAGCAACAAGCAAGTACGCCATGTTAAATGTAGACCTAGTTTCCAGCAGGATAACTCCTCATTTATTTATTGCTTTAAGATAAGACTGCATTCCTCTGGCACAGTGGCTCTGAAAAGCACCAAACATCTTTATGCATCAGCAGCACAATAAAGGCGGCACTGTGCTCCACTGGCACTTGCAGGCGAGATCATTCTGGTGTTGTCTCTGGTTTGGCAGAGGCAGGCCCAGAGGGGAGACAGCTATCTATTCTGCTGGGAATCTGAAAAGTTAAGAGCCTCCCAGAAAGTCACTCCCCCACTGCCAAGGCATTCACGCACACACACACACACACACACACACACACACACACACACACACAAAACACACCTCGTCCCACTCGTCATTTAAGTGCCTGAGAGAAAAAATACAAACCTGTTAACATTAGAAGCAGCTAATCCAGTTTAGAGTCTAAATGCTGCCGATTACCTGAGTAAAGTAGATTACATTACAACCACAACTTGTGATTTAAATGTTTGCAGTTTTATATTACACAACACACAAAAACATACTGTCAGCTAACATATTTGCATAAAATTTTACTGTGGCTTATGCGTTAACAGTTCTCCAAACAACATGCTGAAGTGAGATAAAACAGTAACGTTCCCTCCCCGTATGCTGAAAGGACTCAAAAGACTTAAAAATCAAACAACCAGTTGTCAGGTCTCTTCTAGGAGAGTCATTTTCCCATTCTCGCCCACACAGCAAGGTTAAAGTAGCAGGCAGATACTTTTGTCTTACGGTTTTCATGTGTCATCGTTTAAATTCTGATGACTTTAAAAATCTAAGTTCAGTTTAGTTTCAGTCAGCATTCCACATAATATCTGAGGTTTTAGCCATCAGAATAAAAACGATTTATTATCATTATTATTAACAGTTTTCTTTCTTCTAACATATCTTCCATTTTAATGGTTAGTTCAGAGAAAGCACTGACAAATTTGCAGCAGCAGGTGGAGAAATGTGCTTTCTGTTACATTATCTGATGTAAAGAACCTAACTGAATCAGGTTCGAGACAAAAATAAACAAAGAAAGTAAGTAATCAAAAGACAAGACTTGTGGGAAAGTCTTAGAAAGGTGAGTGTTTTGTTATTGTACTAAGGAGTGAGGTAGTGTTTCAGGCTAAAATAAGCAGGCGTCATTGTGGCTATACAGACAGATCAGAGATACCTGCTCTGAAATGACAGGACGGTTTTAGATTGGAGAACAAATTATTTATACCTTTGCATTCATGGCCTTTTGTATATGTAGTCATGTTTAGTGAAAATGATTCGATTGCATTCTGACAACACAAACAGGAGGACAGGTAATGCCTATTGAGCAGGTGATTCTCAGAATCTGTTCCTAAGTCTGACAGCCGACACTCAGGTGTTACCTTTGTTCCCAGAACCATTACTCTTTCACTGATCCTTGTCCAGACATTTAAAATGCACAGATATTGTGTATTTAAAAACAATGGAAATGTTTCAAGCTCCAAGTGAAAATCTGCTGATCTCTATTGACAGTCCAATCGTAGAGGAGGTCTACTTAACTTACGTGGATCGTTGATGCTTGACAGACGTCCTGTAAGAACTAAGGTGAAATTTAAAAAGATGTGCTTCACTTTGGGGAGTCAAACTATGGAATTGTCTTGGTGACCAATTACAATTGAGTAAATCAGTGATCATCTTCAAAAAAATAGTTGAAATCTCAGCTAATACTAGGATACACAGAGGACTGAGTGCATAATATGAACTCCGTGGTATATGGATTTACAAATAGTGTTGTTTATATCCGTGTTTGCTGTGGGATAGGTGTGAACAAGCTCTGGCTTCAGCCTGTTCCCTTTTCGATTCCACTAGCCTAGATAACATTAATGTGATACTTAAATGTGACATTTTCTTTTTGGCTTTTCTTTACATTTTATGGCAATTTGATTTTCAAAGTAATCAACCTAAATCCATGCATTCATTTGTTTGAGCAGGAGAACATCAGCTCCATCAATGAGGGAAACGCAAAACACACAAAGGAAGACTCCCGTCTCCCTAGCTGCCATAAGGAAACTTCCTGGTCTGATAAGAGAGCTCTGACTGCTGACTGGCCCTGAAACCAAGTTAAAATCTCTCAGCTGAACTGAGACCTTCCCTGTGAAACAAAATAATCTGGGCTTAACGTTTTGCCAGGAGACGTTGGCATCTTAGGTTCTGAGGATATTCAAAACTCTAAAATGGTTCAAAGTTCACTTGGAAAAACAATCCTTAGAAATGTTTTAGAAAGTAGAGACAAACTGATCTACGCTGCTTGGAGCAATCTACCAGCCATGACCCAGAATATAATACACAACAAGACGGGACACAGATACATTGTTCGCCAAGAACTAGAGACGATACCAAGGAGGAAAGACATCAGCGATAACCTGAGAGAGAACCACTTTCAATCCAGAGCTCAGACAGTATTAGGTGGTGCAGACAACACTGGACTCTGCTGGTTCTGTCATGGATGCATGTATGAAAACACACATCGTCAGATTAGCAGACGATGTGATAAACAGCTGAAGGTGCTTAAAGAGAGAATCATATGTGTGGTCATACAGTAGAGCCTTAGTGGGAAAGAGGCTCAAACAGGTTACTATAGTATCTCCTACACAGATTAAATTATTATTCATACAAGTTAGAATCTATAGGTTTTGGGGGTGGGGAAGAAACTTGGGCAAATGCTTCTAGTAGAGTGATTGTCAATAAGAGGAACCACACAGGTGTAAAATCTAAGCCCCCTTCACAGAATTACAGGTTTAAATCTTACCATCATCTCTGGCATTTAGGACATTATTCTTATCAAACATAGCTTTATTTTCTGGTCAGTCTGTTCAGGGTCTGTCTGTGCTGTAAAATAAATATTTCTAGTTGCAAAACATACTGTTCATTAAGGGTGGAGTGTCAAATTTGTTTATGTTTATATTTATTAAAAAATACAATACAACATCTGGTTTAATTAAACTACCTGATTGATAAATTGGTCCATTATTAATAAAAACCAAACTAGTCTTTACAAAACAGCAGTTTTGAACTCTGTTTATTCAAAGAAGATAGCAGAAACCCTGAGAACAACCTGCAGCATGAAAGTTAACATTCCCAGGTAAACCACTGCTGTAAGTCTGTGGAGGCGTCAGCTTGCCTCTTTATAATCCTCCCACATACCTGTTTAGAACATCGGATGTGAAAACTAAGGATTATTTGTTTTCATAAACTATTTTTATTGACATATCAAAAGGATTTTCTATGATGAGGAAATATTTTCTCTGATGCATGAGCAGATGACAATTTTCATTTCAACATCTCTCAACGACTTTCAAATCATCGTACTTCCACATCTGTCAGTAAATCCTTTGTTTCTTCTGAACAATTTGTTCAGAAGAAACAGAGACCTTGATGACAGAAACAGTCCCAAGGAAACAAAAGTTCACCCTCTTTCAAGTCTAGGGAGTTAAAGTGATAATATGCAACTTTTTCATATTTTTAAATCTTTTCCTTGAGCCAGTCTGTGCTAATATGACCCTTTACAGAGTTAATGAAAAGTCACTTAGCCCCATCTGGTGATTACAGCCGGAAAACCACGATTGCAAAATCTCCGTCGCCGTCACGGTACCCAGGAAGTCACGTGTCTCACGAGGGTTAGGCTAACCCAAAGTGGCTAGCTGTTATGCTAACGCTGGAGTGTTTTTAGCTCATGATTCCTGATTTTTTTCAATCTCTCCCTGCTTGAACACAGCTGATTTCTTTGAAAGAGTAAATAACCGCTCCTGTAGAAAGCTATGAAGGCTGAGGAGACATTTCAACAGGTAGATATTGGCGTTTAGAAGCTGAAACGATCTGGTAACTTGTTTAATGCAGTAATTTAAAACGGACACCAGAGGGAGCCCAAAACAAGCAAAACTGCATATTATCACTTTAAATAAGAAGAACACACAACGAAACAATCTGGTTTTTACCAGGTTCTAACATTATTTCCACCTAACCTCAGCTAATACTGACATGTCTGTTTATTTAACAAACCCAGATGGAAGAGGTGTGTAAAACTCTAAGTCCACTCTTGCTGCTTCCAGTGGATTTAAGAGGTTCAGCTGATCAAACATACTGATTAGCTGATCATCATCAGTCTGACCACCTCTATAAGCAGGAGTTTAGGCAGTTTGCTATAAATCTGAAGTTATTTCTAAGCAATTTGTAGTCAAACTGTCTACAGAAAGAACGATCATTCACACAAGGTTTAAGACAGCTGATGATTTTCACAGAAGTGGACAGGTCGGAAAAATGACAAAACACTCAAGAGCTCCATGTCAGACTCTCAGCTAACAGGTTAAAGGTCAGCACAGGACAAGTAGGACAAGATGGAACAGGGGCCTTATTTGGAAAGGTTGAAGGAGAAAACATCTTTTCTTAAAAAAGAACATGGAAGAATGATTTAAATATCATCTGAATGGACCACAAAATCTGGAACAATGGCTGTGTTCGAATTCAGGGGTAGGATGCTTATGAGGACGCATTTCGAGACCGATGACGTCTTTTGAACAGATGAGACCAACGTGGATTTGTTTACCCATAATGCACCGCAACTTGTTTTGAGTAAACCAAATATATAGGCACAAACAGCTGAAACCAGAGGGCTGATGGTTTGAGCTGTTTGCAGTCAGAGTCCACCATGATCTCCTTACTAGACCAAAGTGTTCTAGAGTCAAATTTGAATCCATCTGTCTGACATCTGTCTGGACCAGACAGGGTCAGAAAACAGGACAATGATCCAAACACAGACAAAAAATCTACAGCAGAAAACAAGTAGTGTAAGTTATTGATGCTAAATGAGGTTCAACAACCTGTTCATAGGGTGGACTTTGCTGTCACACCCAGTGCTTCCATTCTGTATTTGTTTAATAATGACAGAGGGTAATATGTTGCATGGTTTTGTCTGTGATGTATTTTTAGCCACATGCAATAAAACTGTCTATAAACAAATATATACTGGAACCTATCACTTAGATCCTCCCCCATGAATAACACATCCGGGGATGAGCCTAAGCTAGAGGTGTTTAGCTAGATGCTCATTTCTTGATTTGCATGCAGGTTCAGTAGAAAGTTTCCTTGTTGTATTTAGTTGTTGAACTGGGCCAACAGGTTTTTGTGACACAGTAATTTTGTCTTTTGGTTTTCCTGAATGTTTCTGCTCCTCTGCATGTCCCTTTCTTCTGCTGATCAGTCATCAAGCGTCGTTCACGTGAAAGACTGCTTGACGATCACACAGCCGAGCGTCAGAGCCATCTGTTTCTGGCTGACTGCTACCCAACAGGGTAGGTGTTTCCTTCCTCAGCACCTGCTTTAGAATTAATTTAATATTTATATTAGATTGAGAAACTAGACTGTCTTGAAAAGAAATGACCCATTTGAATGAGTTTTAGAGAACTGGTAATGAAAAAATAGGTATTTTGTTTTAGCAGCTACAGCTTTGTACTCTCAGTAGTTTTTGTGTTCAAGATGGAATATATCTAATACGTTTATTCAGTTAGAGGATGCTTTTTTATCCAGAGCAACTTACATTTCTGACCTATCAGGCATGTTGTGGTCTGAAGAGGGAACCCAGAGTACCTGAAGGAAACCCACGCATGCATGGGGAGAACATACCAACTCCATGCAGAAAGGCCACAGCCGGAATTCGAACCTGTGACCTTCTTGCTGCGAGGCAACAATGCTAACAACTGCACCATCATGCAGCCAGAAGTAAAAATGGCTATAAAAAGGAGGAGGAGGAATATTTTTCTTACTCTGAGTTCTGGTAGACCTCCACTGAGCTGTTGAGTCCCTCCAGCTGTCCCATCAGTAGCTGCAGGTTGGCGTTAATGTAGCTCAACTCCAGAAGGACCATCTCTTTAACCTTGTTGTTGCTTGTAGCCCTGCACACATTAGAGAGAGTATGGATAAATACAGAGGTACAAAAACAAAAGAAACTAATTAAAATAAGAAGTAGAACAACAGAGAGGAGAAAAAAGTAGAGCCTTTATATTAAAAATGTAGTTGTAGCCAAATGTTCTGTAGTTAATTATTGAAGATCATCTCTCCTCTGGTAATCCGAGTCATAGACCTGCATCAAGGTGTCCTGCTGTGCATGTGATTATAAACACCTATGACTGATACGTCCCAGTATGTCTCCTCCAGTACGCCAACAGGAATGTTCAAATGAGTCCGAACTAAGGCTGTCACAATAAAATATTCAATATAAATTCATCTATCAACTATTTGATCAATTAATTAACATTAAATTTTCTTCAAAAATCTAAATCAGCTGTTTAATTTTTTTTTGCCATCAACTTTGTGTTTTATTGTTTACTACATAATAAAAAGTAAACAAAGATTGTCATTTAGACGTGCCAATTACAGCATTAAAAATCTGAATATTTTTGCATTTAAAAATAATAATGATCTCCATTAATGAGTGAGTTAAGAAGCATTGTAAACTCAACTTGAGGCACTTTAAGCTGTAAAATGAGCTCTATGTTGTTTAACCGGTTGTCTGTCTGACACATTTTCCAGTAAACTGATGTCTGAGGAAAGTTCTAGACCAGAATCAGACTCATCATCATGGTTGAATGACAACAATTCATGGCAGAAAATAAGGTTATATTCACAAACTTTGCAGCCTTTTACATGATGTGAACACCTGTTTTTGATGACATTTATTAATATTTGTGGAAAATTAGTCAATTTAACAATATAAATCTGCATTATCTTTGTGCCGAGATAATAAAGACGACAGTACTACGAATTGTGTGTCTGCATATTTCTTTTAGAACATCCGTAAAACAAAATAAATGGGCCAGGATTCACTGCACGGCAGAGATAAGACCGGTTGTAGGCTCAGAGTATCCGGATCCTTTGTAATGAAGAATTTATGTGACACTGTCGGAACTTAAAGCAAAACCCGCCATGCATGTGGTCTGTGGTGACATGAGATAACACTCACGTCCTGTTGTCTCCCTGTATTCTTATCTGTGTTCTACAATGACTCCTAACAAGTTCACTATAGGTCGCCGTAACGAAATGAAACACACAAACGTGTTCAGCGTGCATCTCATTCAAAACCTGTGAGTTCAGAGCCTTTATCTCTACCACCTCAGCCTGTCTGCTCTGTAATTACAGAGGATGTCATTTTAACACAAAGCAGGATATGTAGTTAGGTATTGGCAAAGAGTTAAAAACAAAAAACAGGTTTAACCTTCAGCAGCAACAACAGTGAAGGTTTGGTGGCTTTTATTATCTTCAAACGGTTTTATATTTATTAAATCACACAGTGCAATAAAAGTCACAAATATGCTGAGTACCTACTCCACACAGTACACAACATGAGCCCAAGTCCCTGTCTAAGAATAATACCACTGCATCCTTTGCTTTTGGCTTGCGGATGAGTTCCTGAGGAGATCTGGTTTTGGAAAAACTTCAAGGTTGAGGAGGTAGATGTGCTGCGGTTTGGAAAGGACAAATGCAAACTAGACCAGAAGCTGTTATTAAAACCCTATTTCAATATCTAATATCCAGCAGTACATGGGAACCAGAGTAAGAGCCAGCAAGTGTGGTTTCTTTGGAAAGGCTGATTTATGCTTCAGGCAGATAGAAATTCTTGTTACCCTTTCTGTCAGGGCCTCTGATCTGAAGCAACAAGGCGGGTACTCACACTATTAGAGCTGTGTAACCAACAGATACATTTTTAACAGAAAATGTTTTAAGGGGGACTTCCACCAATTGTTAGCAACAGTCAATCCTACTTCCTGTCGTAACCGACTTGTGATGCTCTTAAATGAACTTTTAAAATCCAACTAACCCAAGACAGTACCTGCTTTCATTCAATCACAGAAAAGTAGAGTTGGTGTTTAAAAGGAAGGGATAGTACTAAAATCACTGCAGACGAGGGGAAAGAAGAACTGGTCTAACCAGACACTCCACCTGCTGCTGACACAGAGAGAGGAATGTAGAACAAGAGGAAAGAAAGAAAAAGGGAGGTGACATCGTTGGTGACAGCAAGTGACAAACACTCAGCTACTCAAGAAATGAAACAAAACAACTCATCAAAACCGTGACCCAAACATATTCTGCAAATAATCTTATTTCGCTGTTTGTGAATGACTTGAATGAAGTTAATACAAAAACAAATGTCTGTTTTTGACATGAGAACACAGACAGACGTCCAGCAATGACTGCTGTGTCATGCACACATCAACAGACTAGTGAGGATAAACAACATGTAGAGGATACTCAGACTGTCTGTGAGTCACGGCTTCAGAATAAACCTGGGAGCATACCTGCAATTCAGAAAAGCACAAAGAATGTTCTCCTTGCTGCAGGTGGGTTTATAGAAAGACACACACACACACACACACACACACACACACACCTAGCCTTTACTGGACAAGGTATTTGAGGTAGAGGAATGTGGAGGCCTCTGCAGAGGTTCCAGACAGGTTAGGACAGACTTTATAAACACTAACACACACGCACACTGCTGGACACAGTCTTCTGATGGTCCTCAGCCATCTAGGGCTTGGTAATACTGGTGGGTTCAAACAAAGACTGCTGGACTTTGGGATTTTTTTAAGTTTTCCACTTCTCATTTTTGACCTAAGCAACATGTTACCAATGAAGTTTGAATCAATGTAAATATTCAATTAGAAAGCAGCAAAGATTCCCTAAAATAACAAGTTATTCTGTGTAGTATTTTTTCCACACAGTCAGAACTGTTTACAGTAGCAGTATCACACTGTATGTCTCCAGGATTACAATTAACAACAATGGCAACCACAGAGGACTCAAACGATACCGGCTGTCAAACACAGACATAACACCCTGACTGATCCCAACACACAGGGAGAATTACACATGCTCCCACAGGGTCAAATGCATGGTGCCAAAAGATACAACTTTAAGCATGTTCTATGTCTTTGTAAGAGACTTCAGATTCAGATTTTGGACACAATTTTGACAACAGAGCTTTGCTACTTCACTAAACTGGACCCCCTGAGACAAATCGCCCTCATCAGAGTCTAACAAGAACATCAATGACATCATAACAGACTGTAATCTATTGTAATCCAACACAGCCTGTAAAACACAATACTGAGAGATGACTTCATTTTGGTCTTTTTCTTTTTCCAGTAAATATAAAAATTGCGACAGGTTGACTCAGGGTCTCTCACCAGTCACCAAGCAGCAGATGAGCTTTGTCGTCTCCTTTAAACACATTTCTGATGAAGCAACATCAAACAGCAGTTATGTAGAATCTCTACTGTGGCACAAAGGAAGCTAATCATTTAGCCACTTTAAGGCAACCTCAGTTTTAGATGACCAACTGTCACACATCAGCTGTGATTAACACATTCTCTTTCTCTGTTTGTTTTTATTCACTTTAAAGGTTATGTGTTTATCAATGGTCTTTAAAATCCAGGATAAAAAAAAATACATTCCCAAAGCTGCTTGTTGTTATACTCTCCTCCAAACTAAAACCAACCTTTAAGCTTTAAAATCTCAGAAAATAATTCAAGCTGAACAGCAGACAGTGTAACTATGGGCAAGTTTTTGTAAAATTTACAAAAGGCTTTACTCTAATCCAACCAACAGGTTCAGCAGGTAAAATGTTGAGATTTTCTCTAAAGCACAAATATCACAGTGGCTCTTTGTCCTCGGGCCACGCTGAACACTCCCCTTCGTGACCGCTACCACCCGGTGTCACTTGATCTTTGTGCCGACAGAATAATGAAAGAGACAAAGTCCAACTTGTCAAAATCAAGAAAACAAGTTGGGAGGGTTTTCTGGGCTGCCACAGTGACATAACAAACATTACTAATTTTAACTTTTATATAACTGATGCAAATGCAGCTCCGTGTTTGCATGTGTATCCTCATAAACAGCGTCTCCATGAATTAGGCTGTGTGCATGTGTCAGTCTGGTCTTACTTCAGCAGATTCTCAGCTCCAGCCCTCATCCTCATCTGTTTGATGATCTGCTGGTTCAGGCTGGCTCGCTTGTTCTGCAGTTTGCTTCGTCCGGTCTGTGCAAGCGGGCTGCAACCCTGAGACAGAACACACAAAAGAAAAATATTAGAAAATCATCAGACTGCAGGCACGCCATAAAAGAAAACTGGTTAACACATAATGGTACATTCTTCAGTTTCCTTGAAATATGTTCTCCATGAGTTCAGGTTCATGCACTCCAAAAACGTATGTCCATATAAATGTTTATGTTTTTCATCTTTTGGAAGAAGTGAGTGTTTTAGGTGAGAGCATTCAGAGACAAGGATGGATGCATCATTTATAAAATATGGTGATCAAATTTCCACACAATTATAATCAGTCATCCTTTAATGAATAAAATAAATAATCTATTCTCTAAAACATCCCCTCTATAAGCCTACAGGCAGGGCTGTACGTTAACCTTTTTAGCTCATAGCACTGCTGCTACATAGGATGCAGGTTTTGTAGAACAGAACAAAAAGTTGTAGCACCAGCATAAAAGTTCTGTTACAATCTCAAAAATCCCATAAGGACAAAGTGTTTATAATGAAAACACAATAAGAAATATCTTCAAATGTATTTATATGTCAGTGTAACCTCAAAAAGAACATTTATTCATTCAAATTAGTGTAGATTTGTTCAAAGTGTGAGTGTGCTGAGAAATGTGTGCAGTTTTGTGTTTTACTGTAGTGTGCAAACTGTATGAGTTTTAGAAAATGCCATGGACAATATTATAGTTTGTATGCAATGCATATATAGTTATGTGTGGTTATTGAGTTTTCTTATTTGATCTTTTTTGGTGCTTCAATACAGTACAGGCAGGGGCGGGGCCAAATCTGATTGGTTACCCCCACCAGAGCTGTCAATCAGTTTGTTCATATAGTTTTGAGTAACGTTAACCCAAAAACCACAAAAACAGATCTTTTCAGCTGTCATAACCTTTGATGTATTGTTATTAAAATGCAGAAACTGTTATAATCCTACTTTATAGTAATTTTGATGTTGAAACCACATGGACAGGCAGCCGAGACTGTGATGTAATAAAATGTTCAATTGTCTTCTACTGATTGTGTTCTCCCTGATTTTGAATCTGCAGCATAGTTCTTGCTAAACAGATCCATGCATTTTACTTCAGTAAATAAATAAGTTATTAAAACTTTGCTCTGCTGTCCATTGCAATCCAAGATTGCAGAGCATTTAAATAAAAATCGACCTTTTAGTGTGCTACCCTTCTACAGTCTTTGCCCGTGCCTCCCTGCCCCTCCTGAATACTGGCAGAAGAGATGTCGCGCTTTAGTGTCATACATAAATGAGCCATGGAACGTTCTTTTCCCACTTCGTGTTGAGCATATAAGTTTTTCCTATTTCGGACGTACCTTGGTTTGGTGCGGGTTAGGGTTGGGTGATTTGTAACTTTTTTTCAATCGTCCATCGTCAGTCCAAAAATCAACAATGGGGGGTTTATTCGTGCAGCAGGTGACATTTTTGCAGGCAGAGCAATGTAAACATGCATGGACTGATTTTCCATATTAGAACTTAAAAGTCCAAAAAAGGAGGAAGTGGTTGCCAAAAAAACCACAAAGTCACCTACCGTATTTGGGATTACTTTGGCTTTAAACGGGTCCCTTGTGCAGATGTATAGTGTAAGCAAAGGACTCAAACATCTACGTGTTCAGCTTCTCGCTGAGCTAACGCAGAGCTATCAGCTGTTGCTGCAGCTAAGTCTCCAAATCACTCAAGAAGGCTTCAATCTGTGGCGGACATTTATTTTATGGCAGCAGCATGTTCATTTAAAGAGGCACTTTTTATTTTTATTTTAGTTTAATTATGTGTTCGTTGTTTCATACTTAGCCAAATCTGTAAGACAGATAAACACTGGACCGGTGTTCCAACTCGCCAAATCAGCAAAAAAGTAACTTGCAAAGATGTCGCACAACAAGTGCTACATCTAAAAATAGTTTATCGCACACTGTACAGCCCTGCTACAGGTACACTTTTAACTAATCTGGGACACTATTCTCTTGCTTTTTTTAAAAACAAATACTTGGCCAATGAACTAAAATACTGTTTGAAGAAATGAAGAAATGATCTAAATCATGACAACTTTTTCCTTCTCCATTTAGAATAAAAAGCCTTTGGATACATTCACCAAGTAAATCAATAGGAAACAGTTGGGTGTGGAAGAAGTGAACCTCCTAAAGGTGTATTTAACTTGAAAACAAGCTCTTACTTAGTGATAATGACATGTATGAGGCTGCTCCTCATCGCCACACCACCACCACAAGTGAACCTGCCTCACAAAGTCAACAGGCTGTCACAACAGACTCCCTGAAGTCACTCCAATTGATTTTTAGAAATGCTGAGAAACCAGTCAGCTTAGTAAAACTAGGGAAGCTGAAAACATCAGCATATGTAAAACTTATTGGAACTTTTTGGGGGCAATGGAATCACATATTTGATGTCAGCAGAGAGAACGGTCTGAGTTGATCTTTGAAAATACGCCACATTTTAGAGCTGTACTCAGATCAGTGCATTAAAGCAGACACACTGATCCAAGAGGCTGTTTCTCTGGTAGATTGTTTCCTGTTAGCCGCCCCAGATTAAAAATCCCACTAAATAAATGCACATCATACTGCAAGTAGAGACTGTTTAATTCTCATTCCTGTCACTTTAGCTCCGTGTCCTGTCAGATTTTTCACATTCACCTCTGAATCATGCTATGACTGGTCTAATGGTAAAGATTCCTGTAAGATGAGTGGGCAGAATGTCGCTATACTCTTCTCAACACTGCAGGTAGAATGTTCTCAAACAGAAGTCACATTTTAACTTTATGCTCTAGCTGCGGTACTTTTACTGCCCTGCTCTGGTCACCAGCTTGATCCTGTGCAAACACTTCAGAGACCCGAAAGTTTAATGATTAACCATTAATACCAGTGACAGATACACAACCAATGAGCTGTACCGAGAGTGGATGACGACAGGATGAAAGCATTAGTATGTGAGTGGAAAGGGTGTGAGCCGACGGCAGCAGGCTGTCATTCAAACACTTAACAAGGGAGTGGTCAGTGTTTGACAGTTACCATGACAGTTTTATTGTTGAACTGGAGCACAGAATGAAAAGTTCCAATATTGACCAGATGACGTAATCCTCTGAACTACGTAAATGTTACGCCTCATCTGTCGTCAAAGCCCACGGTCAGTCCATAAACCTGGCTCATTATGCCATAACATTTTGTTTGTTGAAAACAAAATTAGGTAAAATACAACATACCAGGTCCTATGAAACCTGTTTGATTTCCCCAAATTCCATTTTATCCATCTTTTTTTTACTTCTGTGTTTTATGATTATTATTATTATTTATCACCTAAAAGGTGCCTATGGTGGATCAATAAAACTTCAACAACCAAAAAGAAAAAAAAAAATCAGAATATTGCCAAATTTAAGCAAAACTACAGCAAAAAGAAAAAAAAATTGATAAAATATTTTATTGACATGCACAGAAAATACTACAGTAATTTTTAAATATTGATTAATAGTGACTATAATTGACCAAATCCTTTGTTTTTGCAGAACTAACCTGACTGTAAATAATCAAAACCATCCATATCACTGCATAACTTGGACCAAAGCATCCAGCTGATGACTAGGAACAGCCTTAAGGTCTTAACCTGACATGTTTTCATCTGCACGTCTTTACAGACTCCTTCAACTTCACAAGGACCCCCGCCCTACACCCCAGTTCATGCTTGAACTGTACAGCCTCTATCTACAACTGTCCAAAACACTTCATTAGAGCGAAACACAAAGGCAGTCCAGTCCAGCGTCATATTGTTCACATAACTCATAGATTTAATGTTGTGTAACTGAGGCCTTATAAAAAACATGTAGAACAATGAGGTAGTTGGATTATACAAGCCGTTATTAAGACCAGTTATTAGCCAGGAGGGGGCTTCAGGCCTGACCCAGTTATGAGCTGCAGCAGACTGCTTCTGCATGTTTCATCCTACAAATAAACTGTGATAACTGTTTCTTTATCCAGACTTTTAAAAATAAACAAATTTGTATTTATTCACAGCTGCTTCTCTCACTTGTCCTTTCCCTCTGATCTTGGATAATCTAGGAGCGCCTTCAAGTCAGGGGAACTCGTCTGGCTTTGTGAATCAGGGCACATGTTGTCAATTTGTGTCTGTGGTCTGGCTGAAGGAAAGCCTCGAGCCAGATGCTACGTCAATGCTCTCGCTGGCCGAGGAGGATGAGGAGAAGAAACATGCCGATTCGACTTCTTGTACTGCCATCTTTCCATCCTGCAATCGTCCAGTCAGTCCTCAGGCAGCTGGAGACCCAGGGGTGGATGGCTGGGAAGGAAGCCCCGAACCGCGACAGCTCCCTGAAGAATCAGGCAGACCTAGCAAGGTCTTGATAATTACTAAAACCATTTCCACTCAGGAGGAGGAGGTGCACCAAAAAATTAAAGTTAAAAAGACAAGAATTCTGGATCAAAGTTCATTTTGGCTCTCTTTAGATAAAATCTGACCACAAGGTTTCCTAGCATCGAGTAACAAGACAAAATGAGAATGAGCATTTCTGTTGTGGTTTAAGCAAGTAGTTCAATCACTAAATTTAAATGTTTAAGATTTTAAAAAAAGCAGAAGACGTCAGTAAAGGTGGAAAAAGTGGGACTCATAATAATAGTATAAGTTAAGCTCCACAGAGTGTGTTACAGGCATAAAGGACAGCACTTTAAAAGTGAGGTATTAGGCTCTACAGTCTTCAATCATGTCCCGAGGCTGTGCCAGACCCCGACTCCCACTGACCTTTTTATAGACACAGGAAGTGCAGCGCAGAGCCACAATCCAGACAGCGTTCAGAGGGGGATTCAGGGGGATTTAAAGACACAAAGGCTATGCTCAGATACCCATCTAAACAAGCTCATCTAAATAAACACTCCAGTTGAAAATAACAGTGAATATGCGAAGGGACGAGACACAGACTGTAGCGTAGTCCGAGTCTCATGAAACGCAGTGAAAACACACTGAGTAATCACTCAACCACTGATGATGGTTTCTCCCACAACCTCAGACCCAACAAAACATTACAGATACCTAAAACTAGACACTTTGCAGCAATTTAACAAGAAATTTTGAGTTTGACTTCAAATACAATACAAATACTGTAACAATTTAAATAACCTGCCACAGAGATTTACATTTTAATTGATGCCGTTTTCTGGGAGCATCTCACATATACGCATTGGCAGAATGACATGTGGCAAGTTTACTTTAAGACTTGATTTCATCCATTTAATTTATTTTTATCTGCATAACATTACACAAATGGTCAACGACTTGTTTTAGGATTTCCAAAAATCAACAGCCCTATATTTACTTGATTTGATTACATTATCATAAGAAAGTAAGTAAAACTTTAATATTTTCTCACTAAAGTGAATTTTTATCCTGGTGTTTATAAATGTCTTTCTATAATTTACCTTTTCCTGAGCACAGCATTAAAATACATGTTCTAATGGTTGTGTTTGTTTAACTATAACACTTCTAAGTTATGGGAGATGTCACCACATTAAATTAAAACATCTTATCTGTTTGTTTTATGAAATTTAAACCCTAAACCACTTTTATTCCTGTACAAACTGCAGCTCATACATTGACTGGCTGATGATTCCCTTCCCAATATGGAGGACCTGTTGACATATGTCTGCAAAAGAGCTGAAACTGTCAATGTGGCGTCCAATTAATTTTTTTTTCTCTTCTTGAAACCTTCAAAAAAAAACTTCCTGGTCTGGTTAGATTGTGAAACAATTTTGAAATCCATGAGGAGGCATGTTCAGTACATATCAGTGAGTTAGGGTGGGAAATAAAATTCTGTTGAGATGAAAGTAACTGGTACAAAATGTACAGTAATATAACGACATGTTGCTGCTAATCTTTCACATAAAAATGCTAAATAAATATCATTATGTATGATTAGGACTGATGGTGGTTTAAAGGCTAAAAAAATACCATAATTTATAAAACTGTTAAAGTTCAACCTTTCATGAGCACTTTAATGTGCAACGGTTCTTTAACACTAGTATTTTAAAAGGTGCATCAAAGGCTTAAGAACAAAAAAATTATGAAAAGAGACTACAATGGAAACAAATTGATCATGTTGAATCCACATGTAAACTTTTAGGCGAATAGTAGAGTTTTAAACAAACAGGACAGTGAGAAACACCATCCATTCAGCTGGTGGAGATAAGCTATTCTTAGAATAACACGCCCAAACACCTGAAGCTGACAGCAGTGGTTTCTGCTGCTGTTAATGGCATAAAAATAAAGAAAACTACAACCAGGCTGTTCTTAACACTCAGGTTTAAACTGAAATACACTTTATGATTAACATTATATAAAATATGGTGCCTATTTGTTTTTTAAAAGTCTAAATTTCTTCTGCAGGGAAACAAGTATCTTGAATATGAACCATGTTTTCTGCACTCTCTGTTGTGGAAAACATTAATTAAGAAACTTAAAAGGAAACTGAACCTATAATGTTCAGCTACGTTGAAAAGTGGCCGTTCTAACAGGCCAAAAGCGCGAGCGAAACACAAAAAAAACCTCTCACCTTTCTGAAAAATCTACCGTCTCCTCCGCTGACTGCGGTGCCGTTTGTTAAAATAGTGTCCGTCATCCCGAAGGTGAACACTCTGAGAGTCCAGGAGATAAAGAAACTAAGTGTAAACCAGCTAAAAGCAGAGCGCTGCGGTTCAGCAGGTGAGTGCTGATCCTCCGGGCTCCTGCTCCTCTCTGTCCTCTCTCCACCCAGCAGGCGGCTTTTCCAGCAGGAACCGGAGGCTCCGCCCACACGGCTCAACCCACAGAGCAGGGCAGCAGCGAGCGCGTGCAGGTTCACGAGCCAGAACAAAAGCGGTATCAGAAAACCACCGGAAGACACCTGCACTGAAGACACAAACAAACAACCACGAAGAAAACACTCCGTTACATCGACATAACTGAAGAAAAGAGTAGAGAAATGTCAGTAGTACCAGGTGTTTCAAGTTAATGCAAAAAATAAAGTTGCATAAATACCTTTTGCAGCAATTATAGCCTGGCAGACGTTAGGCATTCTGGTAAAATAGTCTGACATGATTTCACCCACCCTGGCTGCTTCATCAACGTCAGAATTCTCACTGATGGAGGGTTTATTTTTTTAAATGCAGTATTCATGAGTTAATATTTTAGCTTCTGGAGGTGAAGGATCATCAGTTGGCTCAGAAAGACAAAAATAATTTTATTGGAGTCAGTTGTTGCGCTTTGATGGAGCCAGCGAGGTTCAGCCTGGCCAGAATGGACGCAGATCTCAAGCCAGATGAAAGGTTGAGATCTGTTCACGTCACGCATTAGGCCTGTAGCACAGCATGATAATATAGTTGCCTAAAAACAAACATTTTAATTGTGATGGGCTTTTTCTGTATTGTATCTATTTATATTTCATTTGCTTTAGAACACTTGGCTGGCTCTGAGGAGAGTCTGTGTGTGGCGCTGCGTATTTTACGCACAGCAGTGGACAGGTACATTTAATTATCTCAGCCTGCTTGCTTCATCGTGTCGAATACATTAGAAGAGTTTATCTGAGAACGGAGATCTGCAGGTCAGGTTGGTCAAAAGGAGGTTTTTCAAACAGCTGGTCTAGTTTAGTTCTGAAAATGTTTTACAATTATTAGTTTTGTGTTGGATAAAAACATTATTATTTTAAACCAGGTGAATAAAACATTAAGAGCAAACAAAATACGTATAAGGATATTAATAATAATACGTAAACGCTTTAACCCAGATTATCTTGGAGGGTTAGATGAACTTTCCTGTAATCTTTTAAATCTTTGAGGTTTGGTCAACATAATAAAGCATGTTATGAGTCAGTTCTCATTGAAACATCTACAATGGCCAAGGTCTGTCAGGCAGGAATTACTGGGTTTTTTAAAAAACAAGTCTGAAGAAAGCAATTGTTTTTTTAATATATATATAATGTGGTTCTCTAACTGTGGTGATAGAGCACACTCTGTTGATTTGCTGTATTTTTTATTCAGACTACTTTATGTGGGTCTCTGTGGAAAACAGGAACATTTCGGAGTGTTCCTAAACTTCTCAGCGGTGGAGTGCTTTCTCAAATAGTTTTACATAAAATCTACTAGTCAGAGGTGTAAAAACAACAAAGCGATTCTCTCATCTTCTCCACCTTGTCAATGATTGTGATTACAGCTGTTTCAATAACAGACCATCAGCTGTAACTCTGTAGGATGTTTCTTTAACTTGTTTGTGTTTTTTTTTCTTCTTACACTTCCTCTGACTTCCGGTGGAAACAGCTGTCCTTTGAGCTGTGACTGAATATTTTTTTGTCAGGGCCATATCTGAAGACAGCTTTATTGTTTTGTTGTTGAGCCATGTGCTTTTGTTTTTCTGGTTGTACCAGTTGGAAAGCATGCCACGTCCTGTTTGTGATGGGGTGATTATTGATGTCATAATTGGATAATTAGCAGGTACAGATCAGAGGTGAAGGCCGGGTATTTAGGGTGTTGCTGTGGCTGTAACTGGGTCAAAGCTTGGACACGTCTGTGTGTGAAAAGTCTGAAGAAGGGTTTGCCCCTTTCCTGCTTTATGACCTGATCACTGTTTCACACAGGGCCATGTAGGTTTGGATTTTTTATACCCTTAATAATAAACATCTTCATTTTAAGACTACTTGGTGTGTTTACTTGTGTTAGATTAATATGTACATTTTTTGATTATCTGAAACATTCAAGCAGGAGGCCCCACCAGGGACATTATTCTAAATTACCGGTACATCTCAAACACATGTGAAACCCTCTCATGCACACATGTATAAACCTCATATTCACATGTGAAACCCTCTCATGCACACATGTATAAACCTCATATTCACATGTGAAAACCTCTCATACACATATGTGAACAAATTCTCACACATTTGAAAATCTTTCATACACATATATGAAAAAACCTTTTTGGTTTTTACATATATGTGTGTGAGAAGTTTTCTTACACTTGTGTCGGAACGTTAAGCTAGAATTCTGTCCCTGGTGGCTCCTCATATTTAAATGTGACAAAAATACAAAAAAATGGGAAACCAGGAAGGGTAACGAAACCTTTTTCCTCATGGTATGTTTATGTACTTATTTATAGGAGCAAATACATTTGCATTAAATCAAATATTTATGAAGTGTTATGCTAGTTTAGGTCATTTAGTTAAATAAAAACATTTTGGGGGAGGGGGGACTACGAATACTTTATTTGGCTTTGAAGGATAAAATAATATTCATCCATAAAATATTTACAATAATACATCTATTATTATTTTAATGGCAAGGTTATGTTAAAAACAACCAAACCAAATGTCATTACAGTTGGTGGAGAAGTAGAATATTTTGGAAAATCGGTAGAATTTTGGTCCACATAGTAATGGACATTTTCAGGAGCAATTATTAGAAACCTTTTTCAGAGCTTTTTTGTTTGCTACAAATTATCTCAGTTTTTTTTTAAAGAATTACATATTTTTTGTTTTAAACAAGTTTATTCTGAAAGATAAAAACAGAAAAGCTTGAATTCAGGGACTAAACAGACACAGAAGTTCAGATTGCAACTGGGACTTCATTCATGTTGTTTTAGTTTCCACCAGGATAAATGGTTTCCAGGAGTAAGGTTGGGACCCCACTGTGGGTCATGATACATCATGTTTAGGGCTTTGAAATGATTTTCAGATAACAAAATAACTGAAAAAACATCTTAATATACAATTTTAATTGAAAGTTTAAATAATGGTCATAAATGGATTTAAATAGTACAATGTGGGTTGAAACTATGAGTTTTCCTTTATATATTCAACATTTTAGTCATGTTTTTATAGTTCAACCATGATCTTTGGGGCTGCTAGTCTTTGAATGTTTGAATGACTCAAATTAGTGAATTAAGTCAGGCTGGTTGTGGTGATCTAGCTCATCCTTAGTCACTTGCTCTGCTGCTGGCTCTCACTAATCCACTCCAGACTGGATGTGTCATGTAGGCTAGGCTACACTTAGAAGGTTGTTTGTATTTCTTAGAAATGGTTAGCAGTTGATGCTTATCAGGTTGCACTTTAATGCCCTTTGTTCATGTTCAAAATCAACATCAGTAACTCAGACCTCTGGAGGAAATACAGATGTGTTATTTACATGAAATTTCAAAAAAATAAAGTTGTTATATTTTGTACTTGGTATATATGACCAGTAGATGGAGGTAGAGGAATAATGTTTTGACTCTTGTATTTCCCCCAGTTGAATAATAAGGTATTTTCTGAGTTGCAACTTTAATGTTTTTATAATTTAGTCTTTGATTGGTTATGGAGAATACACCTCCTTTCTTTTTTTTTTCTCTTTGGAAATGTGAATGTAATTTTTTGTCATTCATTGGTTTTACAAAGGCCCATGTAGTTTTAAAAAAGCTGACCAGTGTAAGAAAAACAAAAGTGTGACACATGACTTAGCTCTGCTGAGCAACACCTTTCATCTAATTATGACCAAGAATGTAGAATTAAACCTGCTACAGATTTATTTCCTTTCATTCACAGGTTAAATGTCAAGACAAGTCATAAAGAGCTATACGGTGTCATTTGTG
Source organism: Callopanchax toddi (assembly GCA_006937965.1). Taxonomy (NCBI): domain Eukaryota; kingdom Metazoa; phylum Chordata; class Actinopteri; order Cyprinodontiformes; family Nothobranchiidae; genus Callopanchax; species Callopanchax toddi. The sequence continues at coordinate 844,958 of SSNR01000182.1, forward strand.
TAAAAAGATTTAGAACAATGAGTGCAACCAATGATGGAGTTTGAAAGCTGTTATTGAGCATGAGTGAAACAGTGCTTTGAAGTGTGAATTTGTGTCCGTTTCAAATGTTTTTCTTCAAGTGTGCATTGCACATCTTATTGTAAATGTGTAGATGAGTGAGTGATGATGGACACATCTGTCTTTATTTGTGTAAAAACTAAGGAACAGTAGTACGCCAGCTCATGAAAGGCCTTTTTGTAATACTGTAGTTGTTTTTTCTGTGCTTTGCTGGTCAGTATGAACAGTCAGCATTGATCATTAACGCTGCCACATGCCTCAAATGTTTGAGAGGCTTTTCATTCAGAAAACGTCCATGAGACAATTTATGCTAAATTATCCTTTGACAAAATTAGTCCTATATTGTCAGTGATGCTCAGCCATCAGCGCCTCTGTTTGAACGACGTCTGCATAGGAAGTACATATTAGTTCCACCATATAGAGGTGCAGTGAACTGAGGGTGCTGGCTTCCCATTTATTTCTCTTCCCCTAACAACAAGGCACAAAGCTGATTGTAAGTGAACCGCTTCCCGTCTGCTTTTCTAAAGGCAGAGGGAGCACTGCAGTGAACAACGGCCACTGACGTTCAACCCCTGTCCCAACAGGAAGTCCTGGGGGGTTGCTATGCAGTTTTGCTCCCGAACTGCAAGAACTCTGGGTTGCCTGTTAACAAACGGTGTGTGGTGAGGGTAGTATGGCAGACTATTTGAGCAGGCACTCCAGAAGCTCTACAGTAAGAATAGATCAAGGGTGAAATGAACGAGAGAATGAGACAGAGTGATAGTTTGTTCCTGGCAGCAAAGTGTTGTTAGGTTCGTGGCCTCTTCCTTTTTCTTCTGTTCTCGTTTTCCTCATCCTTCTTTATTGATTTTCTCCACCACTCCATCTCTCCCTCTCTCTCTCTTTGGGTTTCTCTTCACAGCTCCCACCATTCGTCTTTACTTTCATCCATGAAGTTGAAATAAAATGTATTCATCTGCCCATTTTCACATAATATGCATTGTGAAAGTATTCCTACCCCTTCAAATTATTCCATTACAACCACAAACCTACATGTATTTTATTAGGATTTTATGTGACAGACCAACACAAAGTAGTGCATAATTGTGAAATGGAAGGAAAACATAGGGTTCTAGATTTTTTTTAGAAATAAAAATTTTAAAAGTGTGGTGTTCATATGTATGCAGCCCTCTTTACTCTGATACCCCTAAATAAAACCCAATGCAACCAGCTGGAGTCACCCAATTAGTACATAGAGCTGACCTGTGTGTTCTTCAGTCTCAGTATAAATACAGCTGTTCTATGAAGACTTCAGAAGTTTGTTAGAGAACAAACAGCATCATGAAGACTAAGGGACACACCAGACAGGACAGGGATAAAGCTGTGGAGAAGTTTAAAGTAGGGTTAAGTTATAAAAGCAGAGCTCTGTTCAATCCATTATTGGAAAATGGAAACATATGGCACAACAGCTGCAAATACCAAGACATGGACATGGTCTACTTAAACTGGCAGGCTGGGCAGGGAGAGCATTAATCAGAGAAGCAGCCAAAAGGTCCAGGAGAACTTAGGAGGAGCTGCAGAGATCCACAACTCAGGCAGGAGAAATCTGGCTTTTATGGAAGAGTGGCAATAAGAAAGCCCTTGATGAAAGAAAGCAATAAGAAGTCCTGTTTGTAGTTTGCCAGAAGTCATAGCGGATACAGGAGCCATGTGAAAGAAGGTGCTGTGGTCACATGAGACCAAAACGCTATGTGTGGCATCATGAATCTAAAACAGTACATCAACCTGAACACAGTATCCCCACTGTGAAACATGGTGGTGGTGGCAGCATCATGCTGTGGGGATGCTTTTCTTCAGCAGGGACAGGAAAGCTGGTCAGAGTTGATGGATGGAGCTAAGTAGGCCTACTGGGCAATTCTGGAAGAAAACATGTTAGAGGCTGCACACAACTTGAGACTGGGGTGAAGGTTCAACTTCCAGCAGGTCAATGACCCTAAATATCCAACCAGAGTTACAATGAAATGGTTTAGATCAAAACATATTCATGTGTTAAATGGCCCAGTCAAAGTAATGAGAATCTGTGGCAAGACTTGAAAACTGCTGTTCAAATATTTTCTGTCCAATCTCACTGAACTGGAGCTCTGTTCCAATAAAGAAAAACCACCAGTCTCTAGATGTGCAAAGCTGGGGAAGACAACCCCAAAAAGACCTACAGTTTGTGGTTGTAACGTGAAAAAATGAGGAAAAGTTCAAGGTGGTATGAATAATTTTGCTTTATGTCTGCCAGGGGTGTTTTTAAAAGAGCCTGAGTAAAAATTCTGTCATGTGTTTCAAATAATGTCTTGAGTGAAGATAGAAACGCATTTGATCACAATATGATCTCGACATAATATTGACAAAACTATTCATAATTTTATTGAATACATTTAAACAAAAAATAAACACAGATTTTGTTATTTAGCACCATTTATCTATATCCATAGATAAGTGACTATACAACTCAAACTCACTGACAGCAATAAAATGTAAAGTAACATTGAAAAATCACCACAATCAAGAGTTTTTTTTCCTGGAACTAATGAAAGAGCAAAATGTAATACTAATTAATCATCAGCTGCCCTAATTTCTAAAAATTAGCATAAAAAGACCCAAATCTTTTACATTTGTACATCATAGTTAAATGCTATTCCCGGGGCGGTCTGTACCTCAGTAGGTAGAGCGGCTATCTGGCAACCGCAAGGCCACCGACTCAACCTACCTTGCTGTGTCCTTGGGTAAGACTTCACCCACCTCTCCTGCTGGTGGTGGTCAGGAGGGCCTGGTGGTGCCTACAGCAGCTCCAGCTTCTGTCAGTGTGCTACAGGACAACTGTGGTTACAATGTAGCTCACTGCCATCAGCGTGTGAATGTGTGGGTCAATGACTGCCTACTGTAGTGTAGTTGATAAAAGTTAAAGCACAACAAATACAGGCCATTTACCATTTAGTTTTAGAAGGTAGCAAAACTGCACGTGACTGTTATCAACATTTGATACTTGAAAGTGAAATTATTTTAGGTTTTAATCAGATGTTGCAGGAAGCAGGAAATATAACTTGATCTGATAAAGGCTACACCTGAAACATTGCCGTGTCCAACAAAGACTGTTGACATTTAGTTGTAGTGATGTGACGTTCATGAACAAGTCAAATCTTTTGAACGGCTCTTCGCTGTGAACGAGGAGAACCGAGTCCTTATAAAGGACTGTTCATTTTTTTTGTATTAACTGTGATGTTTGAGGCCAGGAGGCAATATCCAACAACACTGAGTTGATGGCTGAAACAGAACAGCTCTTTATTTAAAACAACATCAGTGAGCATAGCAACATGAACCCATCAGTTCTATCGGGGAAGCTAATTATCAACACACATGACATTTCTCTTTCAAAATATTGCAACGAAAACCATAAATGAGTCAGTTTTCTAACGGCTATTTGAGGTGAACGGCTCTCCAGTGAACGGCTCCCTTCAAAGGGCCATAAATCCTATCACTACTTAGTTGTCTAATCATATAGGTGAAAAACCATTATGTTCCTTGGGGGGGCACTGACAAGAAAATATTTGAGAACCACTGGTGTAGAGCATCTTCACCTTCCTTTTTTATAGGAGGAACTCCTATTTGGGCTTTCCATCTTATCTTATGGATTTATAATTTTTTCTAACTTTTTGTCGGAAAGGCAGCAGCTCATTTTGGGATACGCCGAAGGTGTGGATGAGGTAAACACAGGAACGCTTGTCAGGATGAGAGAGCAGTCCCGTCTAATCACCTGTGCACGCGCTCTCCAATAAAGTGGATGAGCTGCTTCTTTTCACCAGGAAACATTTGGACCTCTGCAGATCTGCCAACTTGTGCCTCACTGAATCCTGGATTGGTGACCGCATCCTGGATTATGCACATCTAGACTTTCACTTCTACTGGACTGACTGTAAATCTGTTTATTATTGAAGGTTGGTGTACAGATATCACAGTGTTAAACAAATTCTGCAGCCCTCCCCTGGAAATTGTGTTATTCATCACAAAAGTTGTCCTTGTTTATCCTGGTCAGTGTTTACATTCCACCACAGGCCTGCATGAGAGCTGGCCGACCAGATAACTAACGTGGAGCATAAACACCCAGACTCTCTGCTCATAGTTCTGGGGGACTTCATCAGAGCTAGCCTCAGACATGAGTTCCTAAAATTCAGACAGCATGTTACATGTCTCACTAGAGACACAAGCGTCCTGGACCGCTGCTATACTGTGATAAAAGATGCTTATTGCTCCATTCCACGTGCAGCTTTGGGCCTATCTGATCACTGCATGGTTCATCTTCCCCCTACCTGCAGGCAGAGGCGTAAATATGTGAAATCTGTAGTCAAGTCTGAGGAGCTGGACCACCAAGGCAAAGGAAGAACTACAGGCCTGCTTTGACTGCACTGATTGGTCTGTTTTTGAAGCTGTATCAAACTGGAATAAACTCGGGGACACTGACCTGTTACACTAACTTTTGTGAGGATTTGTATACCAACTCAAACCTTCTGTACACACAATAACAAAAACCCTGATTTGCTCCCAATATGAGGAGACCTCAAAGAATCAAGGAGGATGCATACAAGTGTGGGACAAACTCATGTACAACCAGGTCAGGAATTCACAGAATGAAGCTGCTTAGAGCAGCAAAGAAGTGCTACTCTAAGCAGAAGCTGACAATTAATTTCTCAGCCAACCTCTTTCAGTGTGGTGAGGCCTGAGGAACATTGTCAATTACAGGAGGTCATCCCCCCCAGTCTGTAGGGATTTATCAAACAGCAAAAGGACCTGAATGGATTCTACTGTAGATTTGAAAAGCCATCTTTTACACACAGCACTTTTCATAATTAGACCCTTTCTTCACTACCCTCCCCCACTTAGCCTGAGGATTTGTAAGAACAAGGTATACCAGATCATCAAAAGACAAGGGCCCAGGAAGGCTCCAGGCCCAGCTGTTGACTGCAGGTCTGTCGCCCAGATATCTGTGGTCATGAAATCTTTTAAAAGGCTGGTGTTGAACCATCACAGGACCCTTGCTGGACCTTCTGCAGATTGCATACTGGGCAAACAGGTCAGTGGATGATCCAGTCAGCATGGGGCTGCATTACATCTTTAGCCTCTCAATGCTGCAGGGATGTATACCAGGATCCTGTTTGTTGACTTGAACTCAGTGTTCAACTCCATTCTCCCAGAAGTCCTCCAGTCCAAACTGTCCCAGCTCTCTGTTCCAGCCTTCACCTGTAAGTGGATCACAAACGTTTTGACAGACAGCTGGAGGCAGCAGGTGAAGCTGGAGAAAATATCATCCAGCATCCAGACTATCAGTACTGGCAACCCCCAGGGATGTGTGCTGTCCCCACTTCTTTTTTCCCCTCCATGCAAACGACTGCACCTTGAGTGATCCATCTGTCAAACTCCTGGAGTTTGCAGATGACACAATGGCCATCAGCCTCATCCAGAACAGTGGTGAGTCTGCATTCAGACAGGAAGTGGAACAGCTGGTCCTCTGGTGCAGTCAGAACAATCTAGAGCTCAACATTCTAAAAAAAAAAACTCTAAAAACTGGAGATAGCAGTGGACTTCAGGAGGACACGTACAGAAAACACACATGAAATCACATATCAAATCAAACTTTATTTATAAAGCACATTCCCTGCCAGACAACACAATGTGCTTTACAGCAGATCAAACAACATGAAACAACACACTCACACCCAAGGACACAACGACAAAGTGACTCAGCCCTGGTTGCTGTAGATCGACTTAGAACTATACAACCAAACAGAGCAGAAACAGACTGACTGCAGAGAACTATTAAGACAAAATAAAGAATTATTGGTGCCAATCTGCCCACCATCCAGGACCTGTACTACTCTAGAGTGAGGAAACTAACCGCTGGCATCAGCAGTGACCCTTCTCACCCTGGATCTAACCTCTTTTCACATCTCCCCTCTGGTTGGCTATAACATTGTATGTCAAAACCACTTTTTTTCCAAGCTGTTAGAACCTTAATGCAGGGGGGAAAACACGTTCAACCACACAAACTAAAATGTAAATATTACCTGGAAATACAGGCTTCTAATTATCTTTCTGTCTTGTAAACTATTGTTATGGAAAAGTGTGCTGCAGAGCAAAAGTGGAGAATGGAGTCAAATTGTGTTCTTCATACTTGGCGAAATAAACCTGATTCTGAGTATATATCATGGAGCAGTTTGGTTAAAGTGTACTTTAATTTGAAGTGGACATCCAGCTATCAAGTGCCTTCCTAATTGTTATATGTTTTTCATATTGCTTATATCTTTTAAAAAAAATTTAAAAATTAATCAAAAACAAACTAAGCTGGAGCTTCTTATTATTTATACTTATGAATTTTAGTTACTGAGGACCTTTTAAAGTTGAAAACAAGTCAAATTGAACACATTAGGATTTCATAATCATCTATGAAAATGATCTAAGTTCATATAAACATCAACATGGTGCATGCTATTCTGGACCTTTTACAAAACGAAGTCAAAATTTAAAAGCATTGTGTTGAAAAACCAAGTCCATCTTGTTGCTGTTGATTGTGATTGAACATTGTTCCAGAAAGTGTTTATTCCCCAGACGTCACCACTGTGCTGCATGTATGAGGTGTTTGGTTTTTATTAGATGTAGAATTGGACTCTAAAGAGAGGTTTGGATTTTCTGAAGATGGTTCTGTAAAGTTTTTTCAGCAGTCAGTATCTTACCAGGTCCATCTAATCAGACTGGGACTGGTTCCATAATAAATGTCTGCCCTCTTAAAGCACTTTGAGTTTCAAACATCTGGTGGTAATTTACACAATCATGTTATTTTCGAACTGTGTGCGCCACCGTGTGATGGTAAAACTTACATTCAGAAGATGGCACCAAACACACAACCAAGAAAACCACACATAAAACCACAAGTAGAGGAAAACAAACAACAAGGGCCCATGTTTTGAGGAAAAGACAATGTAAGGAAATTAAGTTACCTTAACAGGACAATTTATTACTCTGGTCTCACATAGTTGCATCAAAGTTTTGAATTCTTCATGTCTAAAGCAGTGCTTTATTGCCACCTAATGCAAAAGACCCCTGAGTTAAACACTGTGGCTCTGATGGCTCCTATAATAAGAAGAATTTAAGTGCATGTGTGTCCAAACAGGCTTTCAACACACGGTGAAGCATGGTGAGGACTAAAGGGTTTTTTACAAAATACTTTAGCATTTGGACACATTTTTCAAAAATGAATGGCATGGTTTGCAATGAGTTGTTTTTTATTTAGTTTTAATAAACTTAAGTTAGTAACTGGGACTTGTCAAGCAAAGTTTGTGGCATGGCAAGACAATTTAAGGTTTTGTGTGTTTGTTTTGTATCTTATCCCTTTATCTAGAAGGTGAACAGCAGATTATTTTTATCCATACATCTTATCAACAGAAAAAACTACTAAAATATGGGAATGTTTGAATCCAAAGCTAAATATTATTACATTATATTAATATTACCCTAATAGTAATCATTTAAATTGTATTTTAGACATATAATTTTCCAAATTTATAAAAATGCAGAGAAGAACAACTTTTTTTGGATTTCTCTTGGTGTGGAAGTTAAAGGGTTAAAGTGGGTTTACTTCCTACTATGGTGAAGGGTTTAATGTGTGTGTGAATGTGTATTTCCATGGCACACCTTGGCACTACTTTTATGTGTTTTTATCTAAGCTGTCTTTGCCTTAGAGCATGTGTGTAATAGTTTTTTTATTGATTGGAAATTTGCACCAGTGGGGGTCTTCAAACAACGTCTGAGATCACATTAATCCACCAGTGGATGCATGGTTCTCATGAGCTGTTCAGCTTTTAGGTCTTCTCTGTGCTTTAGAAGCCTTCATGAATCCATTCTTTAAACTAGAACAGTTTGTGCAGGTTTTTATAAAATAATGAGAATCTGCTATAAATTGATAGCTTTCTTTCCCACGTTTGTAACACATCTTAAAGCTCACCCTTCACTTCAGGTATATTTTTTCTTCCTGCTCTCCTCTTCACCCTGTTCTCTGTTTTTTTTAAGGTTATTTTACTACAGCTCCTTGTCTTTAATTACCCTGTTTCTCCTCTTTCCTCCTGCTGCACTAGGATGTTGTGATGCATTTGTTTACACTACATCTCCACCCCTTCAGCCACCACGGCACTCAGACTACTTTTCCCCTTCATCTCCTCCTCTTCTCCGTCCTCTCCTGCAATCACACTGAACCTAGTGTTTCAGCCGGCCTTCCTCCTGCCAACAAAGCATCTCCTCTCTTTGTCGGGGCCTCCTTTTGGAGAGGGCAGCTGGCCTCCAAGTTGATTGTGCATTCGTTAGCGTTTTCCTGCCACAACTTAACAACTTAACTCCTTAAACTGTAGACGAAGCAGTGTGAGTGACAGAGGAAAAGAGGTGACAGTCACTTTTTGAGACTGCAGTACACGGCTACAAACACTAGAGGCATTTTCAAAATACGTAGTTTAATTTAACTTATTGGAAATATGGTAGGATTCACAGTGTAGCCAGATATAAATTATATTAAAAGTTAGACTCCTCTATCCTCAGAGTCACTCCCTACCTTAACAGTAAATGTTGATAGAAGGAAGATGTATTTCTTTGTGCCACAGGAACTGTAAGTTATTTGTTTACAGCAGAAATTAGAACAACTGCTCTGGTCAGAATTTCATACGTCTGCAGGAATAATATTATAATATGAAACTGACATCAGTGTCAGGATTTAAAATAGTGAATAAAAGACTTCATGTGAATTTTTAGAACTGTTTGAGATTGTTTAAAGATGACAGACTTTGTAAGTGACCTGACTGAATAATCCAGTCAGATCTAATCTCCATTTCTCCAAACTGATGTTCAAAGAGCTCTACACATGTCAGCTATTCATAACTTTTCCACACAAACCCACTTCTAAAAATCACTTCAACAGTTTATTATTAATATTTTATTGTTAAAGATCTGATCTGTCTCTTTAACAATGTGAAATTGTGAATACCCAAACGCTAATATGCTTTCAGCTTCATCATTGTTACAATTTTGCTCAGGATGTTGAGCCGTGTGTAATTCCTTTTGCTTACACTTTGGAAACATTTGGCCTGCTGTGATTAAAAAAGGAGACCTGTCTTCATGGACTGCCTTCCCTGTTCACTAATTGTAGATGCTGTCAGTCTGTCGCTCCTCAGCAGAGCCAGAGAGTTACAGTTTTTGAGTCACAGTTTTGATCACTTTTCTTGGTGAATTAATTATTTATTAATCTATGAATATATACATTTTAAAGATTATATGGACTGAAATATTTTCTTTAAAAAAAACAACTTAAATCTATTCTGTTTGATAGTAAAGACATGCAAAGGACTGTTATGAACTAGCAGCACATTTTCAAACATTATCAGTGTAAACAATCCTTAAAGAAGTCCAATAAGAAAAATAAATTAATACAGAAGAACTCTAGCAAAATAAACATCCATGTTGGACAATGTCTCCAATCCCATGATGCTGTTGGTGAACTAGAGCTCCTTATCCTAGATGCACTAAGAGCATAATCACAGATCCCACCTCGCAGAAGCTGTTAGACTCTATAACCATCACTGACCTTAACAAACTCAATACGTCTTTACATCCACATTGCTATTTGTATTTACTGTAATTTTATTATAGACAAATATACTTGCAAATGTGGTAATGTTATTCTTTTCTTCCATCTCTTTTCTATTCTATTCTGTTCCGTTCCGTTCTGTTCTTGGTGTGGCGTGCAGCTCAGTTGGTAGAGTGGCCAGTAACCAGAGGGTCGCCGGTTCAATCCCAGCTCCAGCTGGGTTACATGGTTGCTTTGTCCTTGCCTACTGGTGGTGGTCGGAGGGACTGGTGGGTGCTGGTGCGTGGCATTCCCGCCTCTGTCAGTGTAGCCCCAGGGCAGCTGGGGCTACACTGCAGCTCACTGCCATCAGCGTGTGAGTGAATGTGTGTGTGTGTGTGTGTGTGTGTGTGTGTGTGTGTGTGTGTGGTGTGTGTGTGTGTGTGTGTGTGTGTGTGTGTCAGTGGTGTGTGAATGACTGATAGTGTAAAGTGTTTTGATAAAAGCTCTATAAGTGCAGGCAATTTACTGTTTATAATGAATTGCATGAAGCATTTGATACTAAAGAAAGATTTAACTTAATACAGTAATAACTCCTCTGAACTATTTTTATGCACTTCACTCTATGCTTGTGTTCTTTTTCCTCACTTCACCCCAGAGACTGACTAGTGTTTGTTAGGGTTTGGGTTAGGGTTAGTTGTTTATAGTCTCAATAACTTCTTGGTTAAAATATCATTTGTAAGTTGTGTTGGATAAAAGTGTCTGCTAAATACATAAACATAATATTTGTTACAGAAACCTTTGTTTCCAGTTCCAGCGGTCAGACGTTTCCTGCATGTACTTCTTGACCAGGTTACCATCACTGCAGCAGGGATTTTGACCCACTCCTCCATGCAGATCTTCTCCTGATCTTTCAGGTTTCAGGACTGTTCCTGGGCAACAGAGTTTCAGCTCCTCTAAAGATTTTCTGTTGGGTTCAGGTCTGGAGACTGGTTAGGCTGATTCAAAAAAATGTAATATAAATTAATTAACTTAAAAAGAAAAATCTTAAGTGTATAAAAAACTTATTTTCCCCAGTGTACTTGAGGTCCACTTGTTTTTCCATTCTTTAGTTTATTTCTGTTTGTAAAGCGTCTTTGAGTGTCCTAAAAAGTGCTATAAGTTTGCACGCCCCCCCGCCTCGCCTTCTTCCGCTTATCCGGGTCCGGGTCGCGGGGGCAGCATTCCAAGTAGGGCAGCCCAGGCCACCTTCTCCCCGGCCAAGTCCACCAGCTCCTCAGCTGGGACGCCCAGGCGTTCCCAGGCCAAACTGAAGATGCATTTCCTCCAGCTTGTCCTGGGTCGGCCTGGGGGCCTCCTGCCGGCAGGACATGCCCAGAACACCTCCCGAGGGAGGCGTCCAGGAGGCATCCTTACCAGATGCCCAAACCACCTCAACTGGCTCCTTTCGATATGGAGGAGCAGCGACTCTACTCAGAGTCTCTCCCGAATGTCTGAGCTCCTCACCCTATCCCTAAGGCTGAGTCCGGCCACCCTGCGGAGGAAACTCATTTCAGTCGCTTGTATCCGCGATCTCGTTCTTTTGGTCACTACCCAAAGCTCATGACCATAGGTGAGGATTGGGACGTAGACCGACCGGTAAATCGAGAGCCTTGCTTTCTGGCTCAGCTCCCTCTTTACCACAACAGACCGGTTCAGCGTCCGCATCACTGCAGACGCTGCCCCAATCCGCCTGTCGATCTCCCGCTCCCTCCTTCCTTCACTCGTGAACAAGACCCCGAGATACTTGAACTCCTCCACTTGAGGCTATAAGTTTGATGTATTATTATTATTATTGTGAAACGTATGAGCTACTAAATCACACAAAGAAGACATGCAGGTTTCTGTTTACATTTACTGCAGCTTTTGTTTCATTACAGACTCATGAAAACAAATATAATTTCATCTCACCAGATTTATTTGACCTATAAGATTACATTTCTTCCTAGTTTCTATCCCTCAAAAATATACACAGTACACACTCAGTACACACAGTACACAGACCACACAAAGTACACAGACCACACACACACACACACACACACACACACACACACACACACACACACACACACACACACACACACCTTTGACATCAGTAAATTTAGGTTTTGTAGTAAATTAAGAATTACTGTTATTGCAGCAACAGCTTGTTTGAAGATGTGTTTGAATTTAAAATGTACAAAAACAGTTTCCATTTGAGTCTGAATAGAAAAGTTAAGCAGAGAATGTTTTATTTGTCAACAACTACATGAGAAAAGTCGTTTTACTGTAAACAAAGTTCCCCGAGAGCAATTGGAAGGTGTAAATTCCTCAAACAATTCAAGGAATTTGTCTCCAACAAGACTTTGCAGAAACACAGTTGGCTCACGTTGCAGGGTTTGGCTGAGGAAGAAGAGAGTACAGGTTGAGCTACCTGCCTGCCTGCCTGCGGGCTTTACTTGCCCCAGTAAAGAATATGTTGAGACTTTTACTGTGTAAGAGCTGCTTAAAGAAAGAATGGGCCAACACAACTCCTGAAAAGCTTTGTTGTCTTGTCTGGTATCCTCAGTGCCAAAATATCTTAAAGCAGCTATGTGGAGCATTTTTCTCTGTGTCAAAGTTTTCTAAATGTTTAAAATGATATTTCAGGTCTAAACTATGATCTATGGGTAGAGTTCCACAACATCTGTCATTCTGATGAAGACCCTTCTTCCTCTTATAGACCCCTTTGAATTCTTTCTGACCAGCAAAATTTTTCAGCCAATAAAATTCAAATTTCCACGTTGTGGACTGTCAGTCAACGTGCACGCGCTTCACACAAATCTGTAGAGGTGGGCGCTGCGCGTGCCCAGGACTCTCCATGTGTCTCTGTTTACAGTCTCTTCAGCTCATGGAGAAGTCGGAGCTAATTTCTACAAAATCGTTATCCATTCCCCGACTACTGAGGGATTTATTTTTATTTTTATACATTTCTCCGCACAGAATGGCAAGGCTTGCCAAGGATACAGGAAATAAAGAGGTCACAGAGAAAGTCAATCTATTTTTGCTTGAGCTACAAAACAAGTTGGATCAGAGCCAGATGTTCATGTAAACTCACTACATTCTTTATGTGAGTGATTCATATGATGCTGACACATACAGACAGGAGCATAGTTCAACAGACAAACTGATTAGAAGTATGCGGCAATGATAAAGGAGCACTTTCTGTAATAAGCGTGTGTGTGTGTGTGTGTGTGTGTGTGTGTGTGTGTGTGTGTGCTCCTGTTTTAAAAAATGCTGCTGTCAAATTATAGAAATCAACAACAAAATTAGGAATTTTATTTAAATGCAGCAAGTTGTCAAAGAATACTTTAACACTGATATTTTACTTAATTTTTTGCAATCTATAACACACATAATATATGCAGTAATGTGAAAAAGTATTTGCCTCTTACAGATTTATTCTGTTTTTGCTGACTTGCCACACTTAAATATTTCAGATCCACAAACAAATGTCATTCTCAGAAAAAGATAACCTGATACATACAGCACAACAAAACAAAAATGCTGTCTGACAACATGAACAAGTATAAAAGATCTCAAAAAGCAACATTGTTGTAAATAGATTAATGAACAAAAGAACCCAGAGCAGCATCTAGAACACTGCAAGCCTCAATTGGTTAAAATTAAGGTCAGAGGTCATGATTCAGCAATGAGAAACACAAAAAAATGGCCTCCATGAGAGAGTTGCAAGACCAAAACGTCTCCTGACCACAAAGGCCCGTCTCACATTTGCAAAGCATTTCTTAGTGCTTATATTGAAGTGAACTCAGCTTTCCAAACTTTGTGGTTAATCACAAATCATTTGTGATTTAGCAAAAGGAGCAATAATTAGTTTTTCACACAGGACCAGGTCAGTTTGGATAGCATTTCTCCCTAAACATCAAATCATCATTTGAAAACGGCACCTGAAGACTTTTGGGAAAATATTATGCCAATGACTGTCTGGAACTTTCTGGAAAGGTGTGCGTCCTAGGGATGGAGAGATTCACCGATCTGAACCGGTGGTTCGATCATGACGTTTAGGATCCAACTGCACCGATAGCTTCAGCGTGCATAGGACAAAGCTGATGGCTAAAAGTGCAACGTGTCTTTCCCGTGTGTCTCTCACAACAATGGTTACATGGATTAGTTCAGGGGTGCCCAACCTTTTTCATCTCACGAGCTACTTTTATACTGAGCAGGTCCACGTGGGTTGCGGAGTGCACTCGCTAGAGCTGCACGCTGTAGTGTGTGTGTCCGCCACTGAGTGATTGCTCAGTCGAGGTTTCGTGGCATGACTGCTGTCCTTGTAACTAGTTCCCCGGAGGGGTGTGGGGTGGAACTGTCCTGTGATCTAACAGCAATGACTCTGCTCTTAACCGGTCATCAGTTCATAGTTTATCTGCTATGTCCTCGTTTTTTGACGCACATCGAACGCACCATCAGTAAAACCTACGGGAGCCAGGTGGTGCACAGCCACAGTTAGAAAACCTCGTAAGGAGACAGGTGAGGAGGAGATATGCAACATAAGTGAATCTAATGATTTCTGCTCTGTTAGCCACTAGAAGAGTGTTGCTCAGCACATCAGTCTGTTAGGCAGTATTAGAGACACTATGTACTGCACATAGTTAATGCTGAAAATGTTTATTAGATTAGGTTTAACAAGGGTTTTACTAAAATTACAGACAGAAAGCACTTTTAAAGGAGGACCTGAGAAAATGACTTTGTTAATGTGTTTTTTCCGTGTGTTTTTTTTTATGTGCTTTATTTTTTATGGCATTAATTGTTTAAAAAATGAGACCAACAACAAATGTAACGTCTTTGTTGCTGATTTAGTTTTTATTAGGAAAAAACAATGCTCTTGTCTGAACCATAATGAAGTGTATATATATATGTTGACTGATTGTAGCAAACACAAAAATGGCTAAAGGTCAGTTTTATAGATACTGAGATAAAAATATTTTCATGATAGTTTCTGTGAGTCATTCACAACGTATATACTGCTGAGTGTTAACAGATTGTGCAAGATCATGCAAAATGTTTAGATTGTCCAAAATGGATATAACCCCATTTAACATATGATTATTTCAGTTTAAATCTGAAAAAAGGTGATTGGAATGTTTTTCTAAAAGGAAGGCTAGGTCCTTTATGTATATTTTAAAAGACAGCAAGCAGCTTAAACATAAATGTCAATCTACCGTACTGTACAGTATATGTGAGCATGCTCGCATAAGTGCAAGGGTACATTACATCTACATATTGTCTTTAAAATATGTTTTTTTTGTTTAACTTAAAAACATTGAAAGCACCCAGTTCCTTCTAAAAATTTAAATAGCATGAAAATAACATCAGAATCAATAAAATAAGCTAAAATAAAATCTGTAGCATCCAAAACAAGGCAGTTCTAGGTTCTTATCCTCCAGGTCATGTAATCCTAGAATGTTCAAATGAAGGCAACTGGAATTATTCAGTTCCTTGAAGACATTTTGCTTTTCATCCAAGGAGTTTTGTCAATTCTAACTATATGAGAAAATCAAGCTTTTAAAATATATATCTGTTGCTGCCTAACAAGCTGGATCCCGCTCCTCCCTTCCCCCTGGGAAACCATTGATGTCGTTGGCTCTATTGTGTTGGACTGGTACCCTTGTGAGTTGTCTGGGTTAGATGTAGGAAGGTGTGAATTAGACTGAAACTATCTGGGGATCAGGTTCAGAGTTGTGTTAGGAGCTGGAAAGGTGAAACCTGAAACCTCCCCCACTGTTTAATGTAGGTCTTTCCTGTCAGACAGAAGGGTCAGTTTTATAAATTTGCACAAAGCACCGATCAAATGTTTGAATACAGCAGCTCATTCAAAATGAATAGTGTCCAGACATTTCTCTGGTGCTGTGCATACCATAACTCTTTTTAATGTAACATTTAATTGAGTCAAATTGTTTGTTTTTAAATCCTTTGGAATTATTTTGGAATTAAGTTACTTTTATAGACTGGAAGATTGGATCATGCCAGGTAATGAAAAATACTTGTGTGTGTGTGTGTGTGTGTGTGTGTGTGTGTGTGTGTGTGTGTGTGTGTGTGT
>SSNR01000182.1:860945-882470 GCA_006937965.1 Callopanchax toddi
CATAGGAATAGCCCCTCCCTAGGTATGACTCATAAGGTGCTTTACAAGTTCAAGCAGACGAGACAAACGCAACAAAAATCTATACAAATCTATAGGGAGCTTTTTTTGGGGGCAACAATGGAAAAGAAGGCATCACAGCAGAAAGACAATTTACAGTTCAGGATGAGCTAGTTTAAAGAGATGGATTTTGAGCTGTTTCTTAAAGGATTCCACTGAGTCCAGTGATCTCAGGCTCAGGGGGATGGAGTTCCATCTGGGGGCCACGGCAGCTTTGTCACCTTTAGTTTTTAGACTGGTGCGCTTAAAACCAGGAGGCTGTGGTCACAAGATCTCAGGGATCTGCAGGGGGAGTAAGAGTGTAGGAGGTCCCTGATGTAGTCCGGTGCTTGTCCATGTAGAGCCAGATAGACCAGAACCAGTATTTTGAATTGGACTGTGGAGTTAACGGGTAGCCAGTGGAGTTGGAAATGTACTGGGGTGATATGGGTGTATTTGGAGGAGTTGGCCAGAAGCCTGGCGCAGGCATTCTGAACCACCTGTAGGCGATAGGTTTTATTCAGGCAGGTGAAGAGTGAGTTACAGCAGTCCAAGCAAGAAGTGATGAAGGCATGGAAAATAATTTCCAGTTCAGGTCCAACAGAACCAGGACTGAGCATTTATCTGCATCATTTTGGGTCAGGATGTAGGCGGAAACATTTTAAAACTTTGATACATAAAATAAATACTCCGGACTGCAGCTTAAATGGGACATTTTTGTCTTTAAATAGCTTAAAGCTGCACTGTGTAATCTTCAAATAAGCTAGGTATAGTTCCCCTGGACATGGGGCTGCGCAGTGCCACAGAAACAATAGAATGCAAAACACTGTCATTGAAACGCTATGCTAATGTTCACCCAGGTTTTTCCTCTTTTGCCATACAAACATTTTTTGTTTTCTGCTAGCTGAAAAGGTGTACTTTTTGGGATTTTTTTTCCTAAAATTGAAGCGGTAACAGCCGGCTGTTTTTCCTCCTTCTCTCACTTCTGGGATGTTCTGCTTTAAAATGCTCCAGCAAGCATTAATGGAGGCTCCAAGCAGTGCGGAAGTTCTGCACTTCAGTGAGACAGACAGCCGGATTGTCCAATAGTTGCTCCAAAATGTATGATTAGCTGAGGTTTTTAGAGAACTGCAGGGGAATCATCCATCCATCCATCCATTTTCTGTAGCCGCTTATTCCTCCACAGAGGGTCGCGGGGGAGCTGGTGCCTATCTCCAGCGGTCAAGGGGCGAGAGGCGGGGGACACCCTGGACAGGTCGCCAGTCCATTGCAGGGCCTGCAGGGGAATCAATTTATTAATTTCTTTTGGATTTTTTTTAATCGCCACAATATATTTATAGCTATGTTAGAACATTGTTAAGAGGCATGAAAAAAACATTGTTTAACAAATTCCCTATTGTACCTTTAAGAAGGTAGTAATATTTAAAACAGGTGCTATAATTCTTCAAAAATAATATTTTAGATAATTCTTATTTTTTCATATCCAAAACTGGTTTAAAAATATCTCCCAACTATTTTGGTACATTTATTTTATGGTAAATAGTTCATTTTTGTGTTTGGAATTTTTACAGTGTAGCATCATAAGGAACTAGCGTTTAAATGGTCAAAATCCAGACATTGATTGTTTTGATCTGATAAAATTCAACCCCAAAAACTAGAAAAGTATGACTCAGAAATGTTGTGTAGTAGTTTTGGGGGGTTTTTTTTGGGGGGGAGGACATTTTGTCCTGTAATGACTCAAGAAGGTAGTAAATTTCTCATCACAGTCAACCGGTTTATTTAAAAACAAAAAAGTAGAATCTCAAAATGTGTCAAGAGGGAGCCTTTGTTGCGTCATATGCAGAAACGGAGAAAATGATGCATGACGGTTAACGAAAACGGTGTGTAAGTATACTATTTCCTCTTTGTTCTAGGTTCAGGTGTGCTTTCTCTGAATCATGACGCAACTCCATTTTCAGCCCACCTGAAACGAGGTTGGGATTACAGCGCATGCGCACCTCTTCCTCCGACCATCCGTGCGATATTATAAGTGTACCCGGGAGAGAGGAGCGCGGTTCAGTCCACGGAGTCGGTACCGGACGGAGGCGGAGAGGAAGCGCATTTTGCAGCCGGGGGAGATGGATGACAAAGAGAGACGGAAGAAGGATGAAAACTCCAACGACGACAAAGTCACGCTGAAAAAAGAAATTGGACTTTTGAGCGCGTGCGCTATTATCATCGGTGAGTGATGAACTAATGAGCTGACGGACTGATAACGTGATTTTATCTACGAGGAAACTGAAGGAAACGTAGCGGCGGCTGGTCGGTGTAACGTGGCCGCGGCTGGTTTCTGCTCCGCTGTCAAAAAGTTTTGTGTATCTTTTCAACACACATCAGCTGTAGGAATACTCAACGACCACACGTATCTGACAGATTGTAGGGTTTTAAATTGGACCTGGACACATAACAAACAGAAAAGACGCGCTTGGTTTATTTTACGCACGGAAGCAGTGAAGCATGGTGTTCGGAGTGCAGGGGTTTAGAGTTTGTGTGGAAACTGTTGCATCAGTCGTGATTGTCTGAATGTGGAGATGCTTACGTGGCTGGATACTGAGAGCTGGTCTTAAGTACAGCCTCCATGTGGTTCTGAGGAGCAGCTTGGACCGTAATGTTCAGGCTTCATTTTACTGGGCTGAGTTTACACGACCCGCCCACAGTACAACACAAGAGTAAAGTCAGGGAAGTACATAATGAAGCTTTTCTTTGCCTAATAATCTACAGAACAGTTACCAGTCACGAACACGAGCTTTAAATCCAGCACGTCCACGTGTTTTCTCCTCATCACTGTTATGCAGTAAACTGCAGAGACCAGCTAATCACCAGCCTGAGAGAGGAGCCACATCTGGCTGCTCCAGTCTACTTTTACAGGGTGACACTATTCAGTTTTCAATGTTTAAATGGTGCTTAATTACAGAAAGCTTTTTCTTTTAATATTCAAATAGAATGTGGCTTTTATAGTTTCGCCTCTTGTTTGGGAGTCTCTAGAAAAAGAACCCAGATGGTTTGATATTTTGCTCAGCTCCACTAAATGATATGAAACTAGTTTACTGATTGTTACTTGCAGACTACACTACAGCAAGATGTAACCATCTAAGTCTGTAATAAAAACCTCAGCGTTGATGAGAATGTCCTAACTGATATTAAAGTTGACTTTAAAAGGTGACACATGTTTGATATGAAGGCTCCACACATGAGCACAGAGACAAAACCTGCATACTTGACGCACTCCAGGATTTTGAGTCATGCTTCTACCCACCAGAATCATCCTACTCACAGATGATGTCCTACTCCTGTAACCTGCAGTCCAAGTGTTCCTGGTGCCTCTCTGCTCATAGCCAAGATTTGATATTGTTTAAATTGGGGAATTATAAACATCAGTTGGGAAATGATTGCACATAGATTGAGGTTTAGAGAATTTTAGGTTTGCAGGTTTTCTTGATGTCAGGATTTCTTGAAGACAGGATGATAGTTTATTAAACTTAAATGAAATGTGCAGGTTGTAGCAACAAACAAGTCTTTAACTGTCGCAGAAAGTGCAACATTCCTGTAAGTGTTCAAAACTGCTGTTTGGTCCTCGGAGCTGCAGCACAGAGTTTTGCTCCATGGAGCTGCTGCATAGCACGCATGTGCTTCAAGGACAAAGTCAGACAAGGCAGTGGAAGGTACAATGGCAGTTTGAGAGAGAAAAACGGCAAAAACCCACGTGTCAACTACTAAATTCATCCCCAATGATTTTAATAATAATAATAATGCATCAGTTTTATATAGCGCTTTTTAGGTCACTCAAAGACGCTTTACAGAGTTACATTATTCATTCACACAGTCATTCTCACCGGTGGTGGTAAACTACGACAGACGTCTGTAGCCACAGCTGCCCTGGGGCAGACTGACAGAGGCGAGGCTGCCATTCTGCGCCATCGGCCCTTCTGACCACCACCAACATTCACACACAGTCACATTCACACAGGCAAGTTGGGTGAAGTGTCTTGCCCAAGGACACAATGACAATCTAACCCAGCCAGAGCTGGGGATCGAACCGGTGACCCTCCGGTTACCAGACCGGCCACTCTCCCAACTGAGCTAATGCCGCCCCGCACGTAATCGTGACGAATAGGCTAATTGTGGTAGCCCTACTCAACACGCATGAACATTTGGTAGATTGTCATGTTGTCCAGAATCGTGCAGCCCTAACATGTTGCACAATGTCAGTGTTAATATCAGACCATTCTGAGTGTACTTTCATAATGTTTGCTAGTAAACATTAAAATATTTCAGACTCCAGTAATAGTCCAGGTATTTTCTACAGAATGTTTCTTCTTATCCACTTTGACATTGGAACAAGATACTTTGTATTCATGAAGATAACAAAGCAACTGCAGATGTAAATGATTTTCACGCAAACTTTTATTGAAAATAATTGTTCTCAGATGTTCCAGGGAATTATTTTTTTATTATTTAAATGGTGATGAATTTAATTATAGGAAAATTTCACAGCTTTGGTGTGGGGGAGTTGAGAGTGCTGAATCTGATAGGGTTCTGATTCATTCTTTTATTTTCAATGCCAAACTTCATGACATAACAAACACAACACAGGCTTTATGTAACAGCTCTGCATCTCAACACGGCCTCCACAATCCGATCAGACAGTGATAAATGCGCTCCCTGGACCTCCCGTCTTGCTCGGCTTCATTAGGGAGCTCTCAGAGCCATGGCGTGCTTCACTGGGTTTTAACAGCTAAAATGTGTACAGTCGATGGAGTCACATTTTTGTCAATTCTTTGTCCCAAACTTCCCCATGGAAGTGGAAAACCATGGAGGTCAGTGAAAACACATTTTGCTTTGACAGCTGCTGTTTGGTTACTTTGGTATGTAGTAGTTTTATGTTTTGAGTTTTCCTTTTGAAGAAGTGATGCCATAAATACCAGACTGAAGTTGACCTCATAACATGGTGGCTTATTAGTACAGTATGTGTCTGAGCCAAGTGAACCATCAGGGGACGTCTGTTTGTCCCTGTTTAAGGGGGCAGCTGAGACAGAACTCTTAATGAGCACTGTGTGCACCACACGGTCGGCTGCACTGGATTATAGGTACAGTACAAGTTGTTTCCGCCATTGAAATTAGTTGTAACTTTACAAGTGTCCTTTAAATATTGAGTAGGTTTAACCATTTTCAACAAAATGATCTGATCAGTTTGATTATGGGCAAATAACATCTGGGGATGTGGGGCTGATGCACTACTCACTAAAAGTTAGGAATGTTTGGCTTCCTGGTGAAAGCTTAGGATGAACCTAAAACGAACTCTAACCTTTACAGATGAACTTATATGACCTTCTCTAAACCTTTTAATGCACATGTCCAATTGTTCAATGTTGCTGTACTTTTTTGCATAATTTGCTTTTCTCTAACAAGGACCTGAATGGCTAAACTCACAAAAAAGGTGTTTTGATCCATGAATTGACCAATGAACTTCCTGGTTCAAATGGAATTGGTATTTAAACAGTCGTCATCACGCTGTTCACATTTTGACAAAAATTGGCATCATGAGACCAAGACCAAGAGATCGCCTAACGATTGATAAATTGTATCTCAGCATTGTGAGGTTTCAAACAGAATATTCTCAGACCGAAGTGACCACTAAGCTTAGAGGTCTGTGTCATCAGCAGGTTGCTACAGAGACTGGACTGGACTGTAGTAGTTGATGTCCTTTTGCCACATCCCACACTGATGACTGCTTCATTGTGGTCAGTGCTCTGAGGAACTGGATGATGAATGCCACACAACTCTAGGCTCATTTAAGGGAGGTGAGAGCATAGTATTAGTCCCATTGTTTATTTGGCATTTTAAGCCATTCAAGAATTTCCCAACGTGCTGTACACTAAAATAAACAAATGATAAACAGGAGCGGCATCAAAGTGACCATTGAAAACAGTTTCAGCATGGTCTATGTGCTAGAGACCTGCAAGGTACCAGACTACACTACTAGGAACAGGTGTATTCATCTTGCATGGACCAAGGAGCATGTAAGATGGATGAAGGACCGGTGGACCTCAGTGCTGTTCACTGATGAAAGTTGATTCACACTGAGCAGAAATGATGGACGCCAATGATGTTGGAGAGGTCAAGGAGACAATGCATCAGATACTGTTGTGAACAGACCAGCTGTTGGTGGTGGTGGTGTTACAGTGTGGACAGGTGTGTCTAGTCAATACAGAACTGTCCTAAGTAAGTGGCTCTCTGACAAACCCATACTACCTGGATAACATCATTAATACAGTCATTGTACCTGTGCATAAAGAACACAGGCTTAATTTCATATTTATGGACAACAATGCTCCAGCTTATCCAGGTGGCATCATCAGTCAGTGCGTTTACATGCAGTAAAGAAAACAGAATTATTGCCTTAAATCAACTTAAGTCGGCTTTTAAAAATGCGTGTAAACACGTTAGTCCGGCTGAAGTCGAACTGGATCTAATCGAGCTAAAGCACCCAGAAAATGCGGTTGGAGTTCGACTTCCTCCTCCATGTAACATGCCGGCTGAACGCTCCTCCTCTGGGAGTGACGAGACTGCAGAAGTGGGAATGCAAACAAATCAGTAGCGGAAAAGACGATGGCAGCAAAAACAAACGGACAGCTTGCCAGCGCTGGGTACACGAAGACGCCCGTTCTAATTCGTAGCCGATAGAAGCGTTTAAAACAAGAGTTCTTAAACGCTAAGAAAACAACCAGCAGACATGAAAGGGCGCATGTCGCCACTTATCGTAGCGGAGTGGAACGAACTTTATTTGAGAGTTCGGTTTTCTACATGTAAACTAGGATAAGGGCTCCCAGTTTATTAACATAAATTCGACCTAGACCGATCTAGCTCGACTTAGATGTGCATGCACTGTCAGAAGTAAAGGACAAGAATTGTACCTTTTTTTTTGTCACTGGGGTGGTACCCTCAAAAGTACAGTTTTGTACCTTTAACTGGGGGTTATATCCCAAGGGGAACAAATATGTACCTTTTAGGGTACATATTTATACTCCTTAGGGTACATATGTGTCCCCTAAGGGGTACAAATTTGTACCCTAAGGTACAGGTTATTTGTACCCCCAGTTAAGGTTCAAAAAGGTACCCTCAAAAGGTACAATTTTGTACCTTAACTGGGGTACAAATTTTTACCTTTGTAGTTTGTACCTTTTACTAGTCAGACCTGTACCTTAGGGTACAAATTTGTTCCCCTAAAGGGTACAACTATGTATCCTAAGGGGTACAAATATGTATCCTAAAGGGTACATATTTGTACCCCTTAGGATGCAACCCTGCAGTTAAAGGTACAAAACTGTACTTTTGAGGGTACCACCCCAGTGACAAAAAAGGTACAGTTCTTGTCCTTTCTTTTCTGACAGTGTGTAAGTCGAGCTAGATCGACTTAGATGTGCATGTAAACGCAATGAGTGAACGGCTGCTGGAGACTGGGGTACCTCAGATGGAGTGATCTGTTCTTTCTCCAGACCTGAATCCCATAGAAAACCTAGGGGATTCACCTATTCACCAGTAAACCGAATATCCCAAACTTTGTGAGTAGATCTTCTGTGGATTGAGAGTAAGATTATTGCTGTCATGAGATAAAAATTGAGATTGATTATGATTGAATTAATTTAACTAATTTATCAACTTTTTAAAATCTCACCTAAAATTGCTGAGGGAAGCCCTCATCTTGATGTATTTTCATTTAAATTCCTGAAATTTTTTGGTAGACCAAAAGATTGATATATAACAAAGTGTCTTTATGAAATCATTTATTGGGTTTAACAGACTTGAACAGATGCAGACCCAGTGCTGCCTGCAACCTTTAATTTGGTCATTTGATGCAGTTTGCAACAGCTCTGTTATCCCCTCATCTTCCACCATGGTTGTTGGCCTGCAGTTCATCTCTATCCACTTGGCACCAACATCCGTCACTCCGTCAGTTGCTGGCTTGCTCGTCTGTGGGGTGTTCTCATCGAGTTTAGTTTGGCGAAAAGCTTTGATATGGCTCGCTAAATTGCTAACGTCTTTGCTGCTAGTGTTAGCTGTTGTTGCACTCAACTGAGTGCTTTGCGTTCACGTGGTAAGCTAAACTTGAGCTGCTTTGGTGGTGAACAAACTCCTTACAAAGAAGGCACATAACTCTACTTTTATCCATGGTGCCATCAGGTTGTTTTTGAAATGCAAATTTTCCGTTAATAGGACTGACAACTCTCATATGCTGCTCTATTTTCATGTCATATTCTGCTCTATTTTCATGTTTTCTCTGCAACTCACCACTCCTCACCTCACCCTTCCCACTACAACAGAAGCCTGCATGCAGAAACGGTAAAAAAAAAAAAACTATAAAAAATTGGATTTACAAGATTTTTTAAAAATGCAGCAAGCTAAAAATGGCTGAAATTAATAAATAATAATTGGGTAAGATAGCTGGATCCAGCTAATTTTCCAGAGGTTTCTCCAGACTGAAGAGGCCAAATGCCAAGAAAGCATCTAGGAGCTTTTTACATGACTTACCATTGTCCTACTGAGTGAGTGCTGCTGTAGATCAGTGTTTTTACAGTGTGGATCTATTTCACAGCAGGCATGTTGACTGGAAAGAGTAGGAAAGGCACAGATGTGTTTAAAAAGGGCTGCATTCCACTTACAAAAATCTCTACTTGTTAGCAGTTTTAACAACCAGCATGCACATCTGCAGGGGCTATTCAACAACTCCCCAAATTAAATTTCTGGTTGTAACACTGCTCGTGGCAACAACTACAATCAAGGGTTTGAATCTCTCACGTTGTCGTGAAGGAATTTTGTCCCCCTTCTTCTTTACTGAAATATTTCAATTCAGCCACATGTTTCCTATATAAATGGCCATTTAAGTTCAAAGGTCAGACATTCTCCTTCAGGTTTTTGTGGTAGATGGCAGAATTTAGGGTACCGTAAAATACAGTCCAGGTCCTGAAGCAGCAAAGCAGCCCCAGACCATCACACTACCACCACCCTGTCTGACTGTTGATGAGGATGTTTTTCTGAAATATGGTGGTAGTTTTAGTCCAGATGAAACAAGACGCACACCTTCCAGAAAGTTCCACTTTTGTCTCCTCAGTTGACAGAATATTTTCCCAAAACTGTTGGGGATCATCAAAATATTTTTTTGTAAATGTAAAACGGGCTGTTGTGGTGTTTTTAGTCAGGAGAAGTTTTTGCCTGTCTGTTTCTTATTGCTGAATCATGACCTCTGACCTTAACTTTAACCAAGTGAGGCCTGCAGTGCTTTAGACGTTGTTCTGGGTTATTTTGTTTATGAATTTCATAAACATTTTAATTGTTATTAATGTAATAGCCCATCATTGCTGCAACACTAGTAATATATTACAGCTAATAATATATGTTGCTTTGTGCACACCACGGAGCCAATTAACATTTTAAGCTGATTGTGTTGTTCACATAGAAATTAACATAAATATCCTTAATAGCCATCAGAGGACCAAGTGTCAAGGTCCTATAAGTTGTTTTTTTATACGTGGACTTAAATATTCAAGATTTTCTGTTATTAATTGTTTTAATGCATTGTTTTTACATTCTGACCATACAGTGTACACATACATTATACAGCTTAAAAAGCACATTTGACTAAAATAAATGGTAATGTATACATCTGTTATACACAGCATCGTCTTCATTGTGATGATATTCAGAGAAGTGTATCCACAGGTCACTAAAATAACAAACATTTGAAAGTCTTAAGACTTTCATGACATTTGAACTTACTAAACTTGTGTTTTTTTTAAAATAAATATACATGTTGAATGCTTTAGCTTAATTTGCATCCTGAGTTTAAACATCTGATTCATGCTAAGATCAGCTGATGGCAGACATGAGGAAAAGACTCCATAAGGCCCTGAGACGAATTGCTCACAAAGGACAATAAACTTGCCACAGATGGGTCACAAATACCCAACTGTCAGAACACAGCTTCATCAAACGACACAAATATCTGTGAAATGGACTCAGTTGTGGCCATTTAAGTTTTTTCTATTGGCATTGGCTATTGTCTTGCTGTGGCGGCCATCTTGATTTGGATTGACTTCAATCGTGACTCAGTTGTGAATGCAAATTCAATGGTGACTATGAGAATTTCACATCCAGTGTTTCATGAGATGTAACTATGCTAACCAAATCCTGACTATGCTAAAAGCACACACAAACACACCCACAGCCTTATGAGCTCGCGCCGCAACAAGAAGTGTCGATTAAAATAGGGGGAATTTTGCTGTTGACGAAGCGCTGTAAGCGCGCTCAAACACGTCTGTGGCCGTACAAGTTTGCGCAGCAACAGGAAGTGCTGGTTAAATCAAACAGCTCGGATAGCGGGCTACGCAACCGTTCCGTACAGTCAAAAGTTTCCATCGCAGTCCAGCCCTGACTGTCCTTTATTTTCATGATGGTATTGAAACTGATACGTTGCTATTTTTAATCACCGGCTGTATTCATTTTTACCATAATATCACCCAAGCCTATTTAATGTATTTCAAAAATCTTTATAAGTTTTCCAAGTTTTGATGATATTTTTATTTAAACCCATAAAAGTTGCTGGTGACTCAAAAGTGAATCAGGCTTGTTGATGTTTGACAACAACTAGGAATGTAGTTGTAACAGTTGAGCTTTAAATTTGATGCCACTGAGTCATTAATATTGCAGGTGATTGTAACCCTCTGAACCTCATTTCTTTAGGGAACATCATTGGCTCTGGGATTTTCATCTCCCCTAAAGGAGTGTTGGAGCATGCAGGCTCAGTGGGACTGTCTCTCATCGTCTGGGTCTGTGGAGGAGGGATCTGTGCCCTTGGGTCCTTGTGTTATGCTGAACTTGGTGTCACAATCCCAAAGTCAGGAGGAGACTATTCATATGTGACTGAAATCTTTGGAGGACTTGTGGGGTAAGTATGTATATGTTCCTGTTACCATACGTTTTTAAAATGCTGTGCCTGAAGCACTCCAGCAAGCTACCACATCTTGGCGTTTGAGTGGTTCTTATCTGATATGTAATATAATGCACCAGTCAAGCGTTGGTCAGGTTTGTTTTCTGCTTTATGATCAGCTGAAATGTTACATTACAACATGCATCATGTTGTGTTTACATCTTCTTCACTGGATGCACTAGTTTTTACAGGTTTCTAGTGGGCTTTGTCAAGCAGTTATTTGTAAATGTAAGATGAAGTAAATAAATACCATAAAATAAAGAACACTGGTGAAACAAAGACAAATGTAACATATTAAAGGCTAAGTTCAGCCTTGCCATGGTCTGCTGAAGTATTTGCCCTTTACCACATTTTGTTGAAACACATTTTAAATTAATTTGGATATCTGGGAGGGGATGAATCGGTCAACACAGCCTTCAGTCCTCTTTAAAGATGACATTTAAACACCTTGGGATCCCAATCAGTGCGTTTACGTGCACATCAGAAAAACAAACTATTACCTTAAATCAATTGAAGTTGTTTTTTTACATGCATGTAAACATGTTAGTCTGGGTGAAGACTAACTGGCTTATGCACCGATCCACATTTTTTCACTTCCGATCCCGATACCTGAATTTGGATATCTGCCGATACCGATACTATTCCGATACCAGAGCGCTATTTGCTATAATATCTCAAATTTATCTAATGCTGCTGCAAGAAGACCTGGCCTGCATGCACACACACTAGTGATGGGATTTATGGCTCTTTGAAAGGAGCTGTTCACTGTGGAGCCATTCACCTCAAAGAGCCATTCAAAAAACTGGCTCTTTAATGGTTTTTTGCAATATTTTGAAAAAGAAATGTCATGTGGAACTATGTTTGGGGACACTCTTTGTTGCGACACTCACGTGTGCATTGCTAATTAGCTTCCCAGATAGAACTGATAGGTTCATGTTCAGGGGTGCACACAATTTTTTATCATGTTCTCAAAGGAAGAACTTGGCACTCTTGTCTAGTACGCACGTCCTGGGGGGGGGGTTGATGATGGTGATGAAGATAAGCTGTCGCTTATCGCTCCTCGCTTAGGAAGCGTGACGATCAAGGTGTTCTGATCGCTCCTGAATGAACACCATAGCTCGTATAAAAGTCCAAAACAACATGTTATCTTGGACAGAAATAGATAAGCCTGGTTGCTCCATCAGAGTGAAGATCGGCTGACGGGGATGGAGGAGCCGCTCCGCAGCAGAGAATGGATCAGAACTCGATCAGTGATCCTTTGTTCTGGTTAACTAAAATGACTGATTCTGATTGGGAGAACTTGATATTCGGAAATTTCTCCAGGTTGGATCAGAAATATCTGATCTGTGGATTACATCCGGAACGGGATCGGATTGGCCCCATCCCTAACTGGCTCCAAAGGCCAATTCATACTCCACGAGAAGCAAGAACTTTGTTCTCGCTGGGGGAGTTCCAAGAACAAGAAAAAAGTTTGTTTCGGCAGGGATCATTCATACTCCCCGAGAACTCGGCTGCCGAACTCCTTCAGTAGGGCTGTCACTGTAACCGCACAAATGAAATATCGCGATATTAAGAAACCTACCGCGCTGCATGACGGGCCACTGCAATTACCGCACCTGACAATACTGATGATGATGCTGAGGTAAAGTGCGCGCTGATCGAGGAGATTGAACACATGGAAGATGGAGGGAGCGGTGCCAGTGCGTCAGCTGCAGCCCAGCCAGAATCCTTGGCGGAGACAGTGCTGCCACCAGCGGCAAAAAAAAAAAAAAAAAACGCTCGGAGACCTGCTGAAGTCACGGACAAGCACGTCTTCTGCATCTGTCCCAAAGAGAGTTAGAGCCGAGCTGGAGCTCAGTCGCTACCTGAAGGAGGAACCCATCGACCCTAATGAAAATCCCCTGCAGAGGTCGCGCTAGACTTTTTAGTTTTCTGTCATTTGACTGACAGGGTTAAAAAATCTGGTCATAATCTATTTTTATCCGTCACTTATTCATTTTAAAAATCATAATAATTACATTTTCAGTAGCATTACTCTAACACTGGGTCCATTTAGCACATAAACCCATAGGATTAGACTAAATTAGTCGATCAGCCAGTCATCCTATAGACATTTCTAAAAACTCCGTTTGGAGTCGAGCGCAGCGCAGCAGCAGGTGCAGCTCTGTGTGCTCCGCGGGACTCTGATTACTATATAATATTAACGTTCATTATGAGATCATGAGAGAGATGAGGGGTTCACATATTTTTCACTGAGATACTCAGGGGAAAACCTGG
The DNA here is from genome assembly GCA_006937965.1 of Callopanchax toddi. NCBI lineage: Eukaryota > Metazoa > Chordata > Actinopteri > Cyprinodontiformes > Nothobranchiidae > Callopanchax > Callopanchax toddi. Next base: position 874,282 of record SSNR01000182.1, read on the forward strand.
CGCTGATGTTTAATGCGGACCTCCTCGCGTGAGGGAGTGTTTGAGGTCCAGTTCTATGTGTGCACTCGGCTCGTGGAGCAGGTTTTGCGTGTCAACAAGCCTCCACAGCTTATAAATGCTACTCTAAGAGCACATTACAACAGGAAGTGTAATTAATCCATATCAGATCGCGTGCTGAGCACCGGATTGCAACGGGGCGTTTGAGCGGATCAGGTCTGACACCTGATGGAGGACCAGTGTTCTTCTGCTGCAGAGCGCAGGACGTCTGGATCACAGGTCTGCGCTCAGCAGAACCTCAGTCTGGGCTGCAGGTATTGGTTGGTGGAGATGCAGCTAGTTCTGCATCCTTAGTTCGAATTATTAGTGGGGAGAATTCAGTGATTACCTATGACGGTCTGATGGCGCGCGCGCAAACCTGTCAGAATGACCGGCGCTCTTCAGATCTTTCCGTCAGAGTAAAAAAAAAAAAAACGGTTAAAAACCGGAAAAATCCGGTTAACGCGACCCCTGATCCCCTGACACGGTGGCGTAACAACCAAGAGCGATTCCCTTTGCTCTCCAGAGTCGCACACAAGTACATGTGTATTTGCGCAACGAGCGCACCTTCAGAGAGACTTTTCAGTGTTGCTGGAAATGTTGTCACCCCTCTCAGATCCTGTCTGAAACCGCATCAGGTTAATCTTATTTTATATACTTGATTTTAACAAAACGGGCGCTTTTTTATTTTTATTTTATTTTAGTAATTTACAAAGAAATGTGCTAAATAAATAAAGTGCTGCAATAAAATCGCACACCGCAATATTGAGCCGCCCTGACTCACCGCAGGGGGAATTCCTCAACCGTGACAGCCCTATCCTTCAGTGATGTGTCATACAGGTGTTTGTATCAGGTGTGTGTGTGGAGGGCAGGGGTCTGTGTGTGCAGATTAAAACAATCAGTCCTTGCTAGTCCCAGAAAAGCGCGGACCTGAGGAGGCATACGGGTCTGGATCGACTGGTGCAATCCCTCGTGGCCCACACTGGTCCGCCGCTGGTCCAGATCAACCCAGGGCATGCTGGAGGAGTTATAAGTTGGCATTGGAAAGTCTTGGGGGTCTTACTGGTTGAGCTGGTGGAGGTGGCTGTGGAGAGAATGATCTGGACATTCCTAAGGTGATGCTGCCCCTACAACCCAGAACAGGGGAGAAGGTGGCGAGGCAAGGAAAAGTTTAAAATCACTGTACTAAAAACTATGTCTGGATGGTATTATGGTAATACTGTATACACCCGGTGTTTAAAAATAGTAACGGTATCCATTTCAATATACCGTATTTGCCCAAATATAGGACGACCCTGATTATAAGACGACCCCCATTTTTCACGACTGATCTTCAGAAAAAAGAATAAATTCACTTTATAAAGAAACTATTTTTAATTAAAATTTGAGCAAATAATTTATATGATACCTTAATTATAGACTGCTTTAATATTTGCTTATTAATCAGACAGGAATTAAAGTTCTATGTGACAACAGATTTCAGTCAATTGGGGGAAAAAAAGAGAAAAAAGAAGCTCTCTCTTCCTCACTCTGGCTGTGTGGGCCCGCCCTCCCCTCCTTCTCTCTCTCACTGAGAGTGTGTGTGTGTGTGTGTGTGTGTGTGTGTGTGTCTTCAGAAACCGGTCTTGTGTGGACATCAGGCAGAGCTGGATTCTCAGGTGTTTTTCAGACTTGAGGAAGAATGCGTGTATTAATTGAGCGCTGCGCTCACCTGTACAGAGCTCACGCTGAAAACACTGCAGCTGCCGCGGGTCCACTGGTCCGACAGAAGGTGTCGGCTCCATACGTACTAAACAGAACCGGACCGAACCAAAAACCCAAACTAGTCTGAAAACGCCAGAAGCTGGAGCTGGACTTTGACATCAGGTGTTTTTATCCTCAGTGGACCTGTAACTTTGAGCTGGAGCGGACGTCTGGGACTGCTCGCAGTCTAAGAGCTGCTTCCTGCAGGCGCCGCTTCTGTCGTTTGAACATAAAGCATGCGCCCCCTGCTGGGGCGCGATAGTAAGACGACCCCCCTTTTTAAAATTATTTTTAATGAAAAAAACCTCGTCTTATATGCGAGCAAATACGGTAGTCATGACAAAATGCATGGTCGGTCTGGGGAGCCCTCTATCCAAGTGGTTCATTTTAATAAGCACTCCCTTGTTGTGGTGCAAGCTCGTACGGAGGGGTGGGCGGTATAAACGGTATACAGTAGAAACTATATAAATTTGGCCGACAGTATAGATTTTGACTCTACTGTCCTACCATGGTAGAGCACATTGATGAATTACAGGTGGGAATTGAGACATAGAGCAGGTTCCATTAGACTATTCCATCAGAATTGTACACTTCCAACCTTATCAATTCCTCCTAACAAACCTCTTGTTTTCTGGTTTTTCCAAAATTTTGCATCGTGGTGACAGAACTGGAATGGGGCCAGCAGGAGCTGAACTGCTGCGCGTCTTCAGACAAACGAAACGAGCGCTGAATCTCCCTCCCTGCTTTTTTCACAAATCGCACACTGCACTCTTTTACAACGACTTGGCCTTTAGGAGGATGAAGGCGCTGCACATAGGACCATATAAACACATTTATTTAGGTTATCTATGGGGTTGCAGCGGTTCAGGTCTGGATGTGATGCCGTTCCCGCCCGGTGTAGGTACACCGGTTCCATTCGGTTCCGTCCTCTTCATGCTTCCTCCTCCTCCAACCGGAGCATGTTGTTGGACAGAAACCGAGGTATTTCTCAGTTAGACGGGCGTAGAAGTCTGTCTGTCTCCTCCTGGAATGAAAGATTAATGACCAGAGGAGAGACTTTAAAAACAAGGCAGTGCAGCGCTGGACCCCCCACTGCCTGCCACGCTTTATATTATAACTTATATTATATTGTGTTGTGTATTGTATTGTGCTGTTTTTCACAATATATACGGTTACCGCAGATGCTTATGATTATACCGCAATATGAATTGAATTTTATTAAAGTGTCATGCACAATAAGTGCCCAGCCCATACGGGCTTATATGACACTAAAAACACAAAAGGGAAATGGCCATACATTTACAAAACAGGAACAAAACCAGTAATTTACAAAACAGGATATTATGCACTTTGTCTACAGACCCACGCTTTCTCTATAAATTTAGCCAACATAAATACTTCTTTGTCAAAAAGCCAACCTAACATTTCACCATCTGGTAACCAAAACAAATCTGGGTTTTTACACTGGATTTTTTTCAAACATAGACCTTCTTAGATCATTATACAGTGGGCAATAAAACAAAGTGAAATTCATCTTCAATAACATTTAGATCACATAAAACACACAGACGTTGCTCCTCCAACACCCCTTTGTAACGCCCACCTCAAGAGCAAGAGGCAAAACCCCAAACAGCTTGCAGTTGTGCACAAAGAGATCGCTGCCTTCTTTTTAAATTACATTCCTCATAAGGCTCTGTAACAAAATTATCTTTAAGTTGAACGTAACTTCTTAGTTTTGGCTTTTGAAGCATATTAACTTTCCACTGCTCTTTGTATGTCTGAAATAAAATTTGCTCAATTATTTTTTTAATTTTACTTTGCAAATTATTAAAGAATAAAGATGCACAGTTTGTTAATGAAAATATTGTTAAAACATCATTTGACCAGGGGTATCTATGACATTTATCCCAATTAAAGATTTTTCTGGTGAGCCTCTCTTCAGGTAAGTGCACAAGGCGATTCCACAGTCGCAGAACCTCTGCTCTCTGTTTGATCAGACAGGGTTCCCACCCCATATCACCCTCTGTAGCAGCTTTAGCGGTATACTTATGGACTCCTAAGAAGCTCCTCATAGCTCTGCTCTGGATCAGGTTACACTCAGGTGCATCTCCAAAACCCCAAACACCTGCAGCATAAAATAACACAGGAGCAACCATGGAGTCATACAGAGTGGTAAATGTGGAGAAACCCAAGTCTGGACACCACTTGATCTTATTCATCACTCCTCCCAAAGCCCTCCCAGAAGATTCAGACAAAACTCTTCTGCCTTCAACAAATGTCATTATTTTCATGGAAAACAAAACCAAGATATTTATAAGTAACAGAGTACATCAGTTGTTCGTCTCGTCTCGTCTTCTTCCGCTTATCCGGGTCCGGGTCGCGGGGGCAGCATCCCAATTAGGGAGCTCCAGACGGTCTTCTCCCCAGCCACTTCTACCAGCTCCTCCGGCAGGATCCCAAGGCGCTCCAGGGCCAAACCAGAGATATATTTTCTCCAGCGTGTCCTGGGTCGACCTGGGGGCCTCCTGCCGGCAGGACATGCCTGAAACACCTCCCTGGGGAGGCGTCCAGGGGGCATCCTAACAAGATGCCCGAACCACCTCAGCTGGCTCCTTTCGACATGGAGGAGCAGCGGTTCTACTCCGAGTCTCTCCCGGATGTTCGAGCTCCTCACCCTATCCCTAAGGCTGAGCCCGGCCACCCTGCAGAGAAAACTCTTTTCAGCCGCTTGTATCCGCGATCTCGTTCTTTCGGTCATTACCCAAAGCTCATGACCATGGGTGAGGATTGGGAGGTAGATCGACCGGTAAATCGAGAGCCTTGCTTTCCGGCTCAGCTCCTTCTTCACCACAACAGACCGGTTCAGCGTCCGCATCACTGCAGACGCTGCCCCAATCCGCCTGTCGATCTCCCGCTCCCTCCTTCCCTCACTCGTGAACAAGACCCCGAGATACTTGAACTCCTCCACTTGAGGCAGGACCTCTCTCCCGACATGGAGTTGGCAAGCCACCCTTTTCCGACCAAGAACCATGGCCTCAGACTTGGAGGTGCTGATCCTCATCCCAGCCGCTTCACACTCAGCTGCTAACCTCCCCAGCAAGAGCTGTAGGTCAGAGCCTGATGAAGCTAGGAGGACCACATCATCTGCAAAAAGCAGAGACGAGATTCTCCTGTCACCAAACTCGACACCCTCCACACCACAGCTGCGCCTAGAAATCCTGTCCATAAAGGTTATGAACAGGACCGGTGACAAAGGGCAGCCCTGGCGGAGTCCAACCCTCACTGGGAACAGGTCCGACTTACTGCCAGCTATGCGAACCAAACTCACACTCCTTTGGTACAGGGACTGAATGGCCCTTAACAAAAGACCATCCACCCCGTACTCCTGGAGCGTCCCCCATCCACCCCGTACTCCTGGAGCGTCCCCCACAGGGTGTCCCTGGGGACACGGTCATAAGCCTTCTCCAAATCCACAAAACGTTTGTGGATTGGTTGGGCAAACTCCCATGACCCCTCCATCACCCTAGCGAGGGTAAAGAGCTGGTCCACAGTTCCACGACCAGGACGAAAACCACATTGCTCCTCTTCTATCTGAGGTTCAACCATCGACCGGACCCTCCTCTCCAGTATCCTGGAGTAGACCTTTCCAGGGAGGCTGAGGAGTGTGATCCCCCTATAGTTGGAACACACCCTCTGGTCCCCCTTCTTAAAAATGGGAACCACCACCCCGGTCTGCCACTCAACAGGAACTGCCCCCGATGACCACGCAATGTTGCAGAGACGTGTCAACCACGACAGTCCTACAACATCCATAGCTTTGAGATACCCAGGTCGGATCTCATCCACCCCCGGGGCTCCGCCACTGCGTAGTTTTTTGACTACCTCAGCGACTTCTGCCCCAGAGATTGGACAGTCCGTCCCCAGGTCTCCCAGCTCTGGTTCCTCATAGGAATGCGTGTCGGTGGGATTGAGGAGCTCCTCAAAGTATTCCTTCCACCGCCTGACTATAGCCCCAGTTGACGTCAGCAGCTCCCCGTCCCCACTGTAAACAGTGTGAGCGAGTTGCCGCCTTCCTCCCCTGAGGCGCCAGATGGTTTGCCAGAACCTTTTTGGAGCCGACCGATAGTCTTTCTCCATGGTCTCACCAAACTCCTCCCACGCCCGAGATTTTGCCTTGGAAACTGCCACTGCTGCACTCCGCTTGGCCCTCCGATACCTATCTGCTGCCTCTGGAGACCCACAGACCAGCCACGCCCTGTAGGCCTCCTTCTTCAGCCTGACGGCTCCCCTAACCTCTGGTGTCCACCAGCGGGTACGGGGGTTACCGCCACAATTGGCACCGGCAACCTTGCGACCACAGCTAGCAACAGCCGCCTCAACAATCGCAGAGCGGAACAAGGCCCATTCGGACTCAATGTCCCCCACTGCTCTCGGGATGCGGTCGAAGCTCTGCCGGAGGTGGGAGTTGAAGACCATCTTGACAGGCTCTTCTGCCAGGCGTTCCCAGCAGACCCTCACTATACGTTTGGGTCTACCAGGTCTGCGTAGCATCTTCCCCTGCCATCTGATCCAACTCACCACCAGGTGGTGATCAGTTGACAGCTCCGCTCCTCTCTTCACCCGAGTGTCCAAAACATACGGTCTCAGGTCAGATGATACAACTATAAAGTCAATCATCGACCTGTAACCTAGCCTGCCCTGGTACCAGGTGTACTGGTGGGCATCCTTATGTTTGAACATGGTGTTTGTTATGGCCAAACTGCGACTTGCACAGAAGTCCAAAAACAGAACACCACTCGAGTTCATATTGGGTGGGCCGTTCCTCCCAATCACGCCCCTCCAGGTCACGCTGTCATTGCCCACGTGAGCATTGAAGTCTCCCAGCAGGACTATGGAGTCCCCAGTAGGAGCGCTATCCAGCACTCGTCCCAGAGACTCCAAAAAGGGTGGGTACTCTGAACTGCTATTTGGGGCATAAGCACAAACAACAGTCAGGACCCGTTCCCCAACCCGAAGGCGCAGGGAAGCTGCTCTTTCGTCCTCCGGGGTAAACCCCAACATACAGGCAGAGAGTCTTGGGGCTAACAGAAAGCCCACCCCAGCCCTCCGCCTCTCACCCGGAGCAACTCCAGCAAAGAAAAGTGTCCAACCCCTCTCCAGGACTTGGGTTCCAGAGCCAATGCTATGTGTTGAGGTGAGCCCGACTATATCTAGTCGGTACCGCTCAGCCTCTGCCACAAGCTCCGGCTCCTTCCCCGCCAGAGAGGTGACGTTCCATGTCCCAAAAACCAGTTTCTTTGTCCGGGGATCGGACCGCCAAAGCTCCCGCCTTGGTCTGCCATCCGATCCACATTGCACCGGACCCTTCATGTTCCTCCTGCAGGTGGTGGGCCCACAGGTGGATGAGCCCATGTATCCAGTTCGGGCTGGGCCTGGCCGGGCCCCATGGGCGAAAGCCCGGCCACCAGGCGCTCGCTCACGGGCCCCAACCCCAGGCCTGGCTCCAGGGTGGGACCCCGGTAACCCTCCGGGCCGGGTACACTGGCTCGATGATTGTACTTGCATGAAGAGTCTTTTGAACCGTTCTTTGTCTCACCCCTCACCTAGGACCAATTTGCCATGGGTGACCCTACCAGGGGCACAAGTGCCCCAGACAACATAGCTCCTAGGATCATTAGGGCACTCAAACTCCTCCACCACGATAAGGTGACGGTTCATGGAGGAGTACATCAGTTGTTTCTCACCTAAATTAAACACATAATCACTTCTGCTCCTGGACTTATTTCGGAAATGAACAATTTGTGTTTTTTCACTGTTAATAGTAAGTCTCCATTTATCGCACCAGTTGTTCATAATATCCAACATTTTTTGTAAATTTAATTAATCTTCAGCAATCAAAACAATATCATCAGCATATAACAAAATACTTACATTTATATTATCGATTGGTATACCCAGGTTAGCTGACTTAATGTCTTGAGCTAGATCATTAACATAAAGAGCAAATAAAGTAGGGGAGAGAACATCTCCCAGTTTCACACCGACTGGTGTAGAAAACCAGCCAGTTCTTAAATCATTCACCTGCACACAAGCTAGTGGTGCTTTGTATAGAACTTTGATGGATTTATAGAAATTTCCATCAATACCAATAGACAATAACTTACACTCTAAAAGCTCTTGGTTTACCCAATCAAAGGCGTTTTTAAAATCAACAAAACAAACAAAAGTACTCCTGCCTTCTTGAAGTCGAGCTCTTACAACAGAGGAAAAGACATAAATGTGATCAATACACGCTCTGTTCTTCCTAAACCCATTTTGTTCATCCACCAGTATCTTATGTACCTTTATGTACTCACCAAGACGTTTATTCAGGATACCAGAAAACAGTTTATAAATAGTGCTGATCAGAC
>SSNR01000182.1:882480-889980 GCA_006937965.1 Callopanchax toddi
GCTCCTTCCCCGCCAGTGAGGTGACGTTCCATGTCCCAAAAACCAGTTTCTTTGTCCGGGGATCGGACCGCCAAAGCTCCCGCCTTGGTCTGCCATCCGATCCACATTGCACCGGACCCTTCATGTTCCTCCTGCAGGTGGTGGGCCCACAGGTGGATGAGCCCATGTATCCAGTTCGGGCTGGGCCTGGCCGGGCCCCATGGGCGAAAGCCCGGCCACCAGGCGCTCGCTCACGGGCCCCAACCCCAGGCCTGGCTCCAGGGTGGGACCCCGGTAACCCTCCGGGCCGGGTACACTGGCTCGATGATTGTACTTGCATGAAGAGTCTTTTGAACCGTTCTTTGTCTCACCCCTCACCTAGGACCAATTTGCCATGGGTGACCCTACCAGGGGCACAAGTGCCCCAGACAACATAGCTCCTAGGATCATTAGGGCACTCAAACTCCTCCACCACGATAAGGTGACGGTTCATGGAGGAGTACATCAGTTGTTTCTCACCTAAATTAAACACATAATCACTTCTGCTCCTGGACTTATTTCGGAAATGAACAATTTGTGTTTTTTCACTGTTAATAGTAAGTCTCCATTTATCGCACCAGTTGTTCATAATATCCAACATTTTTTGTAAATTTAATTAATCTTCAGCAATCAAAACAATATCATCAGCATATAACAAAATACTTACATTTATATTATCGATTGGTATACCCAGGTTAGCTGACTTAATGTCTTGAGCTAGATCATTAACATAAAGAGCAAATAAAGTAGGGGAGAGAACATCTCCCAGTTTCACACCGACTGGTGTAGAAAACCAGCCAGTTCTTAAATCATTCACCTGCACACAAGCTAGTGGTGCTTTGTATAGAACTTTGATGGATTTATAGAAATTTCCATCAATACCAATAGACAATAACTTACACTCTAAAAGCTCTTGGTTTACCCAATCAAAGGCGTTTTTAAAATCAACAAAACAAACAAAAGTACTCCTGCCTTCTTGAAGTCGAGCTCTTACAACAGAGGAAAAGACATAAATGTGATCAATACACGCTCTGTTCTTCCTAAACCCATTTTGTTCATCCACCAGTATCTTATGTACCTTTATGTACTCACCAAGACGTTTATTCAGGATACCAGAAAACAGTTTATAAATAGTGCTGATCAGACTAATGCCTCTGTAGTTTAGAGGTACTCTTGGGTCTGCCTGGGGGGACTTCAGAATGGGTTCAATGATGGACTGGTACCACTCTGATGGAATGATACCAGACTGAAAACGATGATTAAACAGACTGTGCAGGACAGTTAACGGCCTAGAGCATTTAAGAAGTTCATTTGGTAATCCATCAATGCCTACAGCTTTATGTGATTTTGCCTTCTCTATGACTTCCTGTACTTCCTCTACTGAGATCTTTGTTTAAAATGGGATTAGTGATGTGGACTAACGTTAATTATTTCATCCTCAAGCAGATGTTTATCCTGACAGATGTCAGCTAAAAATTGTTCATCAAATGAGTATTGGAGCATGCATACAGACTGCTGTAATCTACCTCCCGCCTGTTTAAAGCCTGATCAGTCCCAGTTATAGATTCCCCATTCTCACCAACAACTTCACATGGAATCAGTTTGTTTCTTCTGGGACCTAACTTATTCGTTTCTTTCCAAAATAATAATAATAATATAGTTTCTATTCCATATCGCCCAGCCGTACTCGTACGGCCTCGAGTGTGTTTGCCCGCTTACAGCGCTCCAATCAACGGTAGCCGTCCGAACTGAACATCAGCTGTAAGTGCTCATGGTGAGAGCCATGACCAAAAATGTCTGGACCGAATTATGGTGCACCGCGGGAAAATGTGGAGGAAGTTTGACTGTATCAAAAATTGAATACCACCCAAGCCTACTAAAAACTTATAATTTGTAATTTTATAGATACATTTGAACCATGTATTGAAAAGTTTGATCTCTGTAAATTTAATGTTTTGTTGATATTTTTCAGCTTCCTGTTGTTATGGAGTGCAGTCCTCATCATGTACCCAACTACTCTGGCTGTCATTGCGCTCACCTTTTCCAACTACGTCCTGCAGCCCGCCTTTCAGAACTGCCTCCCTCCATTCATTGCTACCAAACTTCTCGCCACCATCTGTGTCTGTAAGTCTCAACAGCTTCTGAATCTCAGCCTTGTACAAGTATTTTACAGAGGTGATTCTTGAATCTGTTGAACCAGCATAGTCAATGCTGCATAGTTTTTTCACTTTATATAAACGAATCGAGTTGAATTTAAATGCAAACAGATTTTTTTTTTCATTTAAATGACAGCAGCAAATACAGGCAGGATTCCCTCCACTGTTCGTCTTCTAAGGATCAAATGACCTAATGCAAAGGGCAGTCCTCACTTTGAACTCTGTCCAGTTTTACATGTGGTATTCTAAGAATTCTTATGAGAAGTTAATATTTAAAAATATCAGCAAACCCTGCTCCTGAACAGATTGTATTGTGTGATATGGTTTTTCTTTAGTGGGTAGTAAGAATTCCTCTCCAGACCAACGGCTTTTAAAGTTTCTGATGATTTTCAGTTGTTTGTCCTTTGACTGTGTTCTGTTGGTGTTGACCGTTTTGCCATTTGGGTTTTGTCCATGAATTATGTAGGTCCATAACATTAATATACAGGTCCTTCTCAAAAAATTAGCATATTGTGATAAAGTTCATTATTTTCTGTAATGCACTGATAAACATTAGACTTTCATATATTTTAGATTCATTACACACAACTGAAGTGGTTCAAGCTCTTGTATTGTTTTAATATTGATGATTTTGGCATACAGCTCATGAAAACCCAAAATTCCTATCTCAAAAAATTAGCATATTTTATTCGACCAATGAAAGAAAAGTGTTTTTAATACAAAAATGTCAACCTTCAAATAATGATGTTCAGTTATGCACTCTACTTGGTGGGGAATCCTTTAGCAGAAATGACTGCTTCAATGCGGCGTGGCATGGAGGCAATCAGCCTGTGGCACTGCTGAGGTGTTCTGGAGGCCCAGGATGCTTTGATAGCGGCCTTAAGCTCATCCAGAGTGTTGGGTCTTGCGTCTCTCAACTTTCTCTTCACAATATCCCACAGATTCTCTATGGGGTTCAGGTCAGGAGAGTACCACAGTAATTCCATGGTCAGTAAACCATTTACCAGTGGTTTTGGCACTGTGAGCAGGTGCCAGGTCGTGCTGAAAAATGAAATCTTCATCTCCATAAAGCTTTTCAGCAGATGGAAGCATGAAGTGCTCCAAAATCTCCTGATAGCTAGCTGCATTGACCCTGCCCTTGATAAAACACAGTGGACCAACACCAGCAGCTGACATGGCACCTCAGACCATCACTGACTGTGGGGACTTGACACTGGACTTCAGGCAGTTTGACATTTCCCTCTCCCCAGCCTTCCTCCAGACTCTGGCACCTTGATTTCTGAATGACATGAAAAAATTTGCTTTCATCCGAAAAAAGTACTTTGGACCACTGAGCAACAGTCCAGTGCTGCTTCTCTGTAGCCCAGGTCAGCCACTTCTGCTGCTGTTTCTGGCTCAAAAGTGTCTTGACCTGGGGAATGCGGCACCTGTAGCCCATTTCCTGCACACGCCTGTGCACGGTGGCTCTGGATGTTTATACTCCAGACTCAGTCCACTGCTTCCGCAGGTCCCCCAAGGTCTGGAATCGGTCCTTCTCCACAATCTTCCTCAGGGTCCGGTCACCTCTTCTCGTTGTGCAGCGTTTTCTGCCACACTTTTTCCTTCCCACAGACTTCCCACTGAGGTGCCTTGATACAGCACTCTGGGAACAGCCTATTCATTCAGAAATTTCTTTCTGTGTCTTACCCTCTTGCTTGAGGGTGTCAATGATGGCCTTCTGGACAGCAGTCAGGTCGGCAGTCTGACCCATGATTGTGGTTTTGAGTAATGAACCTGGCTGGGAGTTTTTAAAAGCCTCAGGAATCTTTTACAGGTGTTTTGAGTTAATTAGTTGATTCAGATGATTAGGTTCAGAGCTCGTTTAGAGGACCTTTTCATGATATGCTAATTTTTTGAGACAGGAATTTTGGGTTTTCATGAGCTGTATGCCAAAATCATCAATATTAAAACAATAAAAGGGCTTGAACCACTTCAGTTGTGTGTAATGAATCTAAAATATATGAAAGTCTAATGTTTATCAGTACATTACAGAAAATAATGAACTTTATCACAATATGATCATTTTTTGAGAAGGACCTGTAAGCCTAATTAATAATTTGCACAATCCAAATTAGGATTGTCATAATTCTAGAGTTTTTACTTAATATTGCTAATGGACTAAATACTTGATATTTATTACCATTTTTGATTTTGTGTGTTTAAAAATGGATAAAATAATCAGTTTTGTTTATTTCCCTTTTAGCAACATCGGTGGTCTTAATGGAAAACTTAAGGAGCATCAACACAAAATTCATTTGCACTACAAAAGTTGACTTTCACATTTTCTAGTTTTTGGTATTGTGACAACATTGCTGATAATTCAGTAATTGATTCTAATCAACCAATAAAGAGAAATTGACAATTCTTTTTTTTTTTTTAAAGAAAATGGTGGATTGAGGGGAAAAAAATCTAATTAACCTATTTTTGCACAGAACTCGTTTTTACCTTTTTTTCTGTCATTGAAACATTTAACAATGAGACAGTTTAGATATAACTATTCAGGTTTTAGTTGTTAAACTTTAAACAGATTACTGGAAATGTAAAAACCTCTGGTCTGGATACAAAATAAAGCCTCATTTGGGTCCTGATCCAGACCATGGTTCGCTGTTTGGAGACCTGGGTTCTATAAAGACCGTCTGTTTTTTAATTTATTATTTTATTACTCCTAGTGTGTGTCTTGTTTTGTGCAACAATTTTAGGTCAATCTGGTTAGGTCAACCCTAAAATTGCTACGAAGGTTTTTATTTGCAACCCGTCTCTACTGCTGTGCAGGATGAAACTCAACATCATGATGTCATCACGTTTGACTGAGGATGCTCAATGGGGGGTTCCTTGACAAAAACATTCTGTTCAAAGTCTAAAGACTGGGTTTTCATTAGATCTGATGATTTTAAAAAGCTTTTATCTGATGACTGAAGCTAATTTTAGTATTTATTAGACCTCCTCCTCCTCCACTGATCTGACAGCAGCTCAACAGGAACCACGGTTCTGTTCTGTAGTGGTTCTGGTGGTAGTCCGGCAGGTCGGACCTGATGTCACATCACGTTCAGCATTTAATGACCTGACACAGACTTATGTTAAGAGACTATTTCATTGGTGGTTTATAGTTTGAAAGAAACTAAATTTGAGTTTTCACTTTTATTTTTCTGTTGAAGTTGGAAATGAACAATCTGACTATAATTTGAGCCTGTCAGTTTGCTTCAGGGCAGCTGTGGCTGCACCGTCACCAGCCTGTGAATGTGTGTGTGACTGGGTGAGTGACTGAATGTAGTGTAAAGTGCACTGGGAGTGCTTGGAATTAGAATGAGATTTACATGTTCAGATCATTGACCATAATTTAGTTTGCTCAATAGCCTCAATGAGCAGTGATGTGCATTCATTCATTTAAATAAATAATGTACATCTAGTGTAAAAAGTGTGTGTCATCTAGATGTGTTGCTCTGTTGTGAGCTGTCTTGGCCTCAATGGGTTTGCAGTGGTGAAATCCCCCCCTCACGCTTCTGTCATCATGTCACCGTATCTCATACTTTCATGCTACAGGCCCTCTGTTGATCAGACAGGTCATATGAGTTTGTGAACTAAAGTAACTTGTGATGAAGTAATAATATGAGCAAGTGTTCTCTTGTTGATCTGAATTCACCATAAGCAGCTGATCTTTGGTTCAGAGGCACTATGTCAGTTTAGAATTAAATAATTTGATGTAAAACTGCTTGACAAGAAAAATAACTTTGCAGATTTGGCACATATCTAAGAACTTGGAAAATATAAATGACAGGCGTCATACAATGACCTCTACTGTATATGAGCAGAGTCAGATGGAACAAACTGCATCCAGTCACTGGTGTCCTGGACTGGTCTGAGGACGTTGGGATACTGTGATAATTCAGGGTGATGATAGCTTTCGTTGTCATTTGATAATTCCACATTACATTCTGTGCTCACATATAGACTCTCATCTGATCAGCACCATTGCTTCAAATGCAGGAGTTCAACTGCCTTTCTTTAAATAGCCTGTAGCCAAACCATAGTGGGCGTGTATCTGGTCAACAAGCCAGCCAGTTTGGTCTTGTCCCAACCGGATGGAGTGGAGGAAACCAGGGAGATGGATGGGTGTCTGCATGAGACTGTGTGCATGTGTCCAGCTGAGGTTAGCATTTTCAGAGTGGTGATGGACGCCCACTATTTTTAGAAATGAAATGCTATAACTGCCTTGTTAGACCAGGTGTTACTGTAGCTGCATTTATGTGTGTTGTACTCTTAAACTTTAGGCTTGTGTTTTATTTATTTCAGATTCTGTCAGGATACACAACACTAGGGCTGCAACTAATAGATATTTTGATAGTTAATGAATCATTTTTTCCCCTGATTAGCTATTTTGTCAACAATTATTTTAACTAATTTCAGCTTCTTGAGGGTCCGGTCCACCTCCTGTTCTGGGTTCCAGTTCAGGTCTTCTCGCCTGCTCCAGTCTGCCCACCTCTCTGCATTAACAGAACTTCTTACAGAAATGTAAACCAATGAAACAGAATTTAAAACTAATTAAAAATAGATTTGCTATTACACTCCAATATTAGACACACACAAAAAATGGTACACTTATGTACTAGTACTTCAAATGTGTTGGCAAAAAAAAATTGAAATGAAGTTTACTTAATGTTTGTCCATGAGACCTTGATAAAAATATTACAGAACAAATGCTAATAAATGTCAAAGCAGCACACTAAATATACTCGCTCTAACTTGCATCTGGAGCGATGCTGCATCCCAGCTCCAGGCCGCTCCAGATGTTCGTGCGTTGCTGTGGTGCTGCTGTGGACCCTTTAAGACTGTTTCATCACTGAGAAGCATCTTTGTTAAAGTTGTCCCAGCAGAACTGATGAGTGTTTGTTTTATTCCTACCCTGCTGGCACCTGTTAGTAACTCTTCAAACACAACCACTAGGTGGCGATGCACTAATCTGTTTCCCAACCACAACAGTGCTTTTTCAGACAGGGGTGCACTTTCCTGCCAAAACTTCACATGATTCCACATTTCAGCTGTTATGCTTTTGCTTTGAAAGGATTACAACATGAAGAAACATTAATATTCCCTACTAGAAGAATTTTTAAACTTGCGCATCCCCCAAATGCTCTTTTCCGTCTGAAGGTGCTTTCAGCTGCAGGACTTGTGGGTAAACAAGCATTGACTGTAAGCTTTCATTCTGATAATTCTGTTTGTAAGCTACATGTTAGTTCTGAATCTAAAATCTCAGCACTAAATAAGCCTCGTGTGTAAATTTGATCAGTAA
>SSNR01000182.1:892480-907966 GCA_006937965.1 Callopanchax toddi
GTGTGTGTGCGTGTGTGCGTGTGTGTGCGTGCGTGTGCGTGTGCGCGTGTGTGTGTGAGAGAGAGAGCGCGCTGCAGGAAGGACACAGGCTCTGTTCGGTTGTTTTTAACAGTTTTGGACTGTTTTTGGTGCGGCTACAGCCGACAGCAGCTCTTATTGTTCTAAATAAAGTTACGGGGACTGAACCTACGGACCCATTTATGGGAGAGAACATTACAAAAGTAACACACCACATTTAACACTCAGTAACAGCGTTCTCATGACAGAAATGATAATTTGTTAGATTAGTCCGTTACTGATAAAAGAACGGTGTTGCCCAACGCCGTTCTTTTAAACGGCGTTATTACAAACACTGCCTTTGGGTAATATAGCTACAATGTAACTAAATCATAATATAAAGCATATTTGATCTGTTCCATCAGAAGTTACCAAAAACCAATTTTTTACCTTTTTATAGTATCTGTGTAAAATACAAATACACTACAATGATTCAAAGAGCCTCACTTTTAAAAAAGTATAAGTACAGAAACCATAAGAAAACTTGCCGTTCACCAAGTTTGATTTGCCAGTTGCTATTTTGGGGTTTAGTAATTTCTTAATGAGCTGTCAGGTCAAAGTCCCACTCTAGCAGGTATTTCTCTCCTCCCACCCCAAAATTACAGTTTTATGAGACTATGCATAGCTCTAATACAGCCCACATGTAGCCCCGCCCACTTTTAAACACAGGTCTTAAGCCTGATTTATTCTTCTGCGTCGCTACTGAGACACACAACGCCATTATCCGTCAACGCAAGAGCTCTCCGACAGCCTCGCAAAGACGGACGGAGTCGAGCTCACTTTTCTAAACATCCGTCGAAAGAGACGGAGAGCGCACGCCTCTGATTGGTCGGCCCTACAACCCGTGATCATATCCGGCTTCATGCCGCTATCAACAGAGAAGTAGAAGTAGAATTTTGCGGAGTAGCTGTAGATCTTGATGCTCATGTTTCTCATGTCTGTCAGAGACGGCTCTGCCAGCATCTCAGAAAATAGAGTTCAAGTCTGAGCTGGTCCATAAGGGACCTGGTGTTCTGGTCCATAAGGGACCTGGTGTTCTGGTCCATAAGGGACCTGGTGTTCTGGTCCATATGGGACCTGGTGTTCTGGTCCATAAGGGACCTGGTGTTCTGGTCCATAAGGGACCTGGTGTTCTGGTCCATAAGGGACCTGGTGTTCTGGTCCATAAGGGACCTGGTGTTCTGGTCCATAAGGGACCTGGTGTTCTGGTCCATAAGGGACCTGGTGTTCTGGTCCAAATGGGACCTGGTGTTCTGGTCCATATGGGACCTGGTGTTCTGGTCCATAAGGGACCTGGTGTTCTGGTCCATATGGGACCTGGTGTTCTGGTCCATATGGGACCTGGTGTTCTGGTCCATATGGGACCTGGTGTTCTGGTCCATAAGGGACCTGGTGTTCTGGTCCATATGGGACCTGGTGTTCTGGTCCATAAGGGACCTGGTGTTCTGGTCCATATGGGACCTGGTGTTCTGGTCCATATGGGACCTGGTGTTCTGGTCCATATGGGACCTGGTGTTCTGGTCCATATGGGACCTGGTGTTCTGGTCCATAAGGGACCTGGTGTTCTGGTCCATATGGGACCTGGTGTTCTGGTCCATATGGGACCTGGTGTTCTGGTCCATATGGGACCTGGTGTTCTGGTCCATATGGGACCTGGTGTTCTGGTCCATATGGGACCTGGTGTTCTGGTCCATATGGGACCTGGTGTTCTGGTCCATAAGGGACCTGGTGTTCTGGTCCATATGGGACCTGGTGTTCTGGTGATTTAGTGGGTCAGTACAGACCTCTTTAACAATGAGTCCAGGCCACCAGAGAACCTTGGGCCAACTCAGAGGTCGTTTCAATGATCTATCTATTTAAATCCCAAGTATGAGCAGACTTGTCAGTCAGCCAGTAGGTTTATTGTTTCTGTCCTAGCCCTATCAGTCCTGCTCTCTGACTGCTGCAGATAACCAGTTTGAAAAGCTGACTGGAACAAAGTGCCATAACTCTGCTATTAGAGTCTGATTTATCCATCTGATCTGTCTGTAAATACATTTATCAGACATGTGTTCTCTGAATTGTGATGAGACATGCATTGTTTTAGGATTAATTAAATCCACTTAACATCATCATTGTCAAGAAGTGAAGAAAATTTCCAAAAACAGCTTTTCAGGTCTGTCATTTTGCTACGAGGACCAAGAACTTTTTAAAACGTCTGATTGTTTCAATAAGTCATTTCAGTTCTGATTTGGTGCATTTTCTGTCAATTCTGCTGGTGTGTTGTCATGTGGAGGAGTTGGCTGTATGTGAGGCTAATGCTAGCTCACCTCTGTACAGGTTTTCTTGTGGTTCCAGTCAGTCATGTTCCAACAAACTTACTGAAAATTTTTTGTTTTTGTTTTTTTTTTTTAATCAGACATTGTTTGGATGTTGTTTTGCTTTGACTTTGTGCTTGATGTTAGGAAAAATCCAGATGTGTTGAATTAAATTCACGTATTTACAAAATCTGTGACTTAGCTTGTTGCTTTTGAACAAACTCCTCGGGTTTGTGTTGGCTGGTCTGTCTGTTTGGACCAGCCTGGTTCTGTCTGCATTCATGTGGCGCTGTGGCATCTACTGCAGATCATCAAAGGATAAAAAACACTTTCATAAACGATTTGCAGCAGCACCAATATAAATGTTTTTTTTTAACAACTTAATTATTTTGTAATTCTGTCCCAAACTCCTGAAGGATTAAGATTTTCTGATGTAAAAAAAAAAAAAAAAAAAAACTTGATGTTTCGATGGACTGGACTTGGTGGCAGTTACTACCAGTTCAGTGACCACATCCTGAACCAGGAGGGGGGAGTTTCTGAGGTTAAAGCCTCCTGATAAATCTGCAGAGAGTTTGGATCAGAATGAATTAGGACTAAATGCAGTAATTAGTTTAGTATTCTAGTGCTGAGGCACCCTTCAATAGAAGCTGTGACGGCGGGACACAGATTTACCTGCACTGTCACATTCAAAGCCACTGGCACCTCCTTCCTGTCAGGGTTAAAACAGAGGAAAGTTGGGGGTGGTATTAGGGGGGGGGGGGGGGGGGGGGGGGGGGGGGGGGGGGGGGGGGGTGTTCACAGGAACACAAGAACGGAAATGCATGTAGCACCCAGAGAGTAACGGACTATAAAACGCAGCGGTCTTGTAGAGCAGAAAAAGCTCTGCCCGGTGCCACCAAATCCTCCTGCCAACAATTCACGTGTGTGTGTGTGTGTGTGTGTGTGTGTGTGTGTGTGTGTGTGTGTGTGTGTGTGTGTGTGTGTGTGTGTGTGTGTGTGTGTGTGTGTGTGTGTGTGTGTGTGTGTGTGTGTGTGTGTGTGTGTGTGTGTGTGTGTGTGTGTGTGCGCGCTCATGCCAGCGGAAGAAGTTTTCTGTGGTGGGAGGGCGAACTTGTTCTGGTGATGGATGACCTGCCGTCTGTATGTGCCTGTACACACACTACTGGGCTGCTTTGTGTGTGGAGTGAGAGGTGAGAGGAGTAAGAAAGAAATATAGGGAATAATTACAATAAAGACGTTATGTAATGATGCAGAAACAGAGAGGAAGTAAAGGAGTCTTGTTCGTCCTAATCTCTAACCCTTCATTCAGAAAGCCACATCACTCTGAGCGCCTGTTTGAACCTTGTAACAAAAGGCATCCTGGGTGATCTGATCTCACTGTGTAAGGGTCGTCTCGGTGATCAGATTTAGGCTGAGCGATGAGGTGTAAAACTTGTATTGTGATTTCTGGGGCTTCATCATAACTAATGTCTATTTTAAAATCGGTTTAACATTTTACATCACTACATCCTAATGCTGTGTTGCATTAGGAGCACCTGGGAGAAACTAAACTCCTGGTTATTGGATGTAGACAACTGAGGGTTTATCATTATAAATTACACTTTATTGTCACAGGCAGCTTAGTTATTTAAGATTTCACATGAGGACCAAGGCTCTACAGTATAAATAGAATACATTTGACAATGCTGGCAAAACTGGTCCAAATTAGACTCTTTTTTTTTTTTTTTTTTTTTTTTTTTTTTTTTTTTTTTTTTTACCCAAATGTGATCTATTTCTATTGTTTTCACAACAATCTAAACAGATCCTGAATAAATACATTGTGCATTCTATAAATCTGATTTTATTTTCTTAAATCAGACCCAGGTCACTTTCATATGTGGTCCTAAATTAGGTCCATATCTGTTTATCAAGTGACCTCGGTCACATTTCATCCAACTTTTATGTCACTGAAGTAAGACAGACCAGATGGCACCGTTCTGCACCAGATGAGGTGAGAGGGGAACGATCCCACGCAACGCGTAGCGTCCATAGTTACTGTAGTAAACCCAGCATGGCTGTGACATCATCTTCTGTGCATGAGTGTTGCTTCAGGGGCGTAGACTGATCACACTGCAGTCTGGTGTGGTTCAAAGTATAATGAGAACAATCACACAACAACAACAAAAATTGGATCTGAGCAAAAAATTTAAATTCAGCATCCAGACTAGCAATATACTTTTTCAAATTTTAAATAATAAATTTCTGCTAAACTTGACTCTTAAATGCTTCTCTAGTTCCCTGATAAATGTTCAGTCCAGCTAAGACCTTCTGCTGGTTTTACATCTCATTCATAAACCTGCAGTTTAGATTGAGGGCCGTCGTAGAACCTCATGCCCTCAGTCAGAATGCCTGGACCTGGGCCAGCCCTTGTTATGTTTGGATCCACAAACACGCAAAACTGAGTCATTGTTGGTAGCTAAGGGGCCTACACACTCCAAAATACACTGTATGCTACTCAGAGATGGAATGCTAGGAGGGTTCAGTCAGTCCCACATTGTTTTGTCTTTATGCATTTCTGATTAATCTGACGCCACACAGGACCTTTTAAAAGAAAAGTCCTATTTTGTGAACTTCTAGAATGTGATAACAGGCTAACTAAATCCTATGGAGCTACCCAGCTGTTTGTGTCTGTGTATTTGTATTTGTTATGTGTCTGTGTCTGGATTTCTCTGCTGCTTTTGTTTTTTCAGGTGTTTCATCCCTTGCAGCCTTCTACATTAATCCATGATCTTACCCATAAAAGAATTGGTGTCAATCCTGATGTTTTCAGCTAAATTTCAATCCAGGACCTGCAGAAAGAAGTTTCTTTAAGTTATTATAAAACAATTGGGGAGAGGGCGCTGTAGCCAGCAGGTTTATCTGATAAAATCCACTCCACTCAGACTGCTGCAGCTCTGAACATCATTTTTATTAAAAGACTTGTTTCTTCTCCTTGTTGACTTGCAGCAGGCACCTTGAACAAAATGTTCTCATTTTTTATTGTAGGAGAAACATTCTTTGTGTTTTGGGAGTCACAGCTTCTGTAGCTCATATAGGATTTAGTGAATGAGGTCAGTTTAAACGCCTATAGCAGGCTGATGAGGTTAATCTACAGCCCTGCTCAGACTTTATCCATGTTCAACAGAAAATGACTTAAGCACTGAAAATAACGGCGCTCAGCTTTTGGTTCTAACAGCTTTAACTCTGAGCTTCAAATTAAACACATATTCATCAAAACTATGTTTACATTCCATTGGAAGAGTCTTCATTTTTCTCTCTCTCTCTCTGTCTGTGTGTGTGTGTGTGTGTGTGTGTGTGTGTGTGTGTGTGTGTGTGTGTGTGTGTGTGTGTGTGTGTGTGTGTGCGTGCGCGCGCGCAGTGTTCCTGACCTGGGTGAACTGTTCCAGTGTTCGCTGGGCGACGAGGATTCAGGATATTTTCACTGTAGGGAAACTTCTGGCTCTAGCGCTCATCATAGTGGTTGGACTGGTCCAGATCTTTAAAGGTAAAACTGCAGACGCTGTTTGTTCTGCTTTAGTTTGATCTGAGTGCAACTCTACAAACAAAAATATAAAATATGTATTTAAAAATATGGCATTTAGAAACCTGCATTATTTAAGTAATAAACGGATCATTTACTAAATGTATAAATGATTGTTGTGAGACTGATCTAACAATTAGAAAAATGCTATAATTTGGTCACACACACTTTGTTTTTGTATTTTTGATCTGTAAAAAACCATCTATTTTTGTGATGAATCTTATGTCAGAACTACAGTTTTCTTGTAAAGTTTGTTTACAAAACTTCTAAACCTGAAAATCTGAAACAAATGATTTAATGGTTAGTGATATCATTGTGTTCCTGTCATTAGAGACGAGCCTCTGGTCATCTGTTTGTATGGTCGTTCCTCTGTTTCCAGGTCACTATGACGCCCTCCAGCCCAGTGTGGCCTTTGAGTTCAGTCAGGACCCCTCAGTGGGACAGATAGCTCTGGCCTTCCTCCAGGCTTCCTTTGCTTACAGCGGCTGGAATTTCCTCAACTATGTTACAGAGGAGGTTGTGGAGCCACGCAAGTATGTTGATACTTCATATCAGCCTAAATGCACCGTGTAGCTCAGAACTATCTAACAAGATCTCCTGTTGAACTCCAGACATTGATAAATTTAAATTTTTACATTTTCCTTTTATTAAAAAGGTTCTCCATTTACTTTTTCTAACAAATATTGTCATACCCAATTCCTGCCACTAGGTGAGGGAAGCAGCTACTTAGTTTAATATACATTTGATATGTTGTGTCTTCTAAACAAGAAGTGATCCTCCATGCTGCTCAACCTATGATTCTCCTTTACATTTGCATGAAATGCCCGACATCGCCTGCATCTGGTTACTTCTTCCATAACTTTCTTTTGATACTATTTAGTTTGCTCGCTGTTATTAACCATTTCAGCACTCAGTCAAAAGTTTATTGGTCTCAGGATAAAACCAAGTCAGACATAGAAAAACCAATAAAAACATCTTCTTTGTTTTTCTAAGTAAGAGTGGGCCATGTGTGAAATAGGCGGAATGCATTATTTCTGAAAAGCTCTGCATATACACATAAAGCTAGTTTTTTAGGTTTTAATAATAATAATACATTTTATTTAAAAGCGCCTTTCAAGACACCTAAGGTCGCTTCACAGGATAAAAAATAGAACACAGTATAAAAACAGTATAAAAATAAAAGAGCATAAAATCAATCAAGTCAGTCACAAGTCATAGGCAGCTTTAAACAGATGGGTCTTGAGTCTGGATTTGAAGAGGGTTGGGCTGACGGTATTCCTGATATCCGGGGGGGGGGGTGAGTTCCAAAGACGGGGAGCAGAGCGACTCAATTTCTCACCAGACTGTTTGTGGACAGAAGGTTCAAACATGGCTGTTTTTATCCAGTGTAGTGTGGATGCATCCTAATAAATGCATCACAGTTCTGATGTTTTCATCATTTTTTCTCATTAGGAATCTCCCCCTTGCCATCTACATCTCTATCCCACTGGTGACCCTGGTCTACACTATGACCAACATTGCTTACTTCACCTCCATGACGCCAGAGGAGCTGCTCAGCTCTAATGCTGTGGCAGTGGTGAGCTCTCATCTCACTAAATACATCCTGCATTTCAAGATTCCACAAATCTATTGTCATATATACACAATGACATAAACTTGTTCTTGACATTGGTGGGGACCAGGATGGGATGGGTGGGGGGGCTAGGGGGATTTGAGCGTGCGCCAAAACAGGAAGTGCAGATTAAAGCGATCCGTCCTGGTCCCGGTCCGGGGATCGGCCCAAAGTTGCCGTCATCAGGAAAATGTCTGATGGTCGGTCCGCATCAGACCCAGGGCAGATGCCTTTGGCGTAAGCGGCTCGGCGCGGGCCATGAGGGGCAATTCCGTCATTGCTGGGTGGGGACACATCACTTCCATCCATGCCAAATCTACACCCATGATGCACAGCAAACATTAATTATACTGGGCAGGGATGGAAAAGGACGCTTCACATAAGAACACTGCCATTTTTAACGGCACAAAGGAGAGCCTTTCTGTCCTGAGCAGTTTCCATATCACACAGTGATGGAGTCTGTCAGGATGCTCTCCGATGTGCATCTATAGATGTTGCTGAGGAGTTTCAGAGTGGTCAAATTTGTGAACAAGAATCGGCTTTTATTCTAAGAATTGTACTGTCTGAGATGATTGAGGCCACACATCAGAGCTCGACTAACCAAACATTTATCACATGTAGCTGCAGGCTTCTGACAAACAATGTTTTAATCCACCCTTTAGTAAATTGGTGTTTAATTTGGTAGAAAGAGATGCTCATTGATTAAACTGATGATGTTCTTTCAGACATTTGGTGAGAAGCTGCTGGGGATGTTTTCCTGGATGATGCCGATCTCTGTGGCTCTGTCCACGTTTGGAGGCATTAATGGCTACTTGTTCACCTCCTCCAGGTACAAACACCTTGCTGCCTTCAGTAAACCACATCCTAATCAAATATATCTAATTACTGCCATCTACATGTTTTAAACCACTCCCTTCATAATGAGTCTTAAATGTTTTTTTATGTTTGTAGATTATGTTTCTCAGGGGCCAGGGAAGGTCACCTGCCTTATCTACTGGCCATGATCCACCTAAAAAACTGCACACCGATCCCTGCTCTGCTGCTCTGTGTGAGTGCTGCCGTCTGCTCTGTCCAGCTGGAGAGCGTCAGTTAAAGGGTTATTTCAGGTCATTTTAAAGTGGCGTCCTATCATTTATCTACGTTAAGGACCATGCCCACCAATGACATCACTTAATGTGGGCGGAGTCTGTAGAAACTGGAAGTTGTCCACTGAATGGAGCAATAGTCAGATCTGGAGACGAGCTTTTTCCAAACGGTGACAAACTAGCAGATAATTTCAAATAGAATAGGATTTTATTTTTTCTATTCATTAAGTTCTTGTTAAAGCGGTCTTTCTGTCTGTGTACCGCAGACTGGAAATGGAATTTCTCAGAGGAGCCTTCTCAGGGATTAATAAAGTTCTATCAATAAATTATTTACACAAAATTTGATCAGACATCTTGCTCATGCATAAAAGAGAAATACAGTATAACAAACTAAGAAATGGCAATAAAAAAGTAGAACATTCAGATTCAGGACACATATGATTATAAACTATAATCTGCTGAATAAGGTCCATAAATGAATAGATTACTTTGAACAATAGCCCTGAAATTTTAAAAAGTCAGTAAGGTGATGATCTGATGAAATAGACAGAGTTCTAGTCAGCTTCAGATATTTCACTGAATGAAGGAATCGTCGAGGTGGGGTGGAGATTCGAGAGGGGGTGATGGGTGGGAGGAGTCTGAGATGATGATACTGGCCATTTACTGTATGGAGCTGAGGTCCCCCCCCCCCCACCCCCCCACCCCGGTGTGGGAGCTGTAACCTACTCTTTGAGCTGTCTTCACTATGCAGTGTAGGTCAATGATCAGCAGCTTTCATTCCTCACCGCGATGCCGTTTGTGCGGATGCTCTTGATGGTGGCTCTTTATCACTGTTTTGAGCAAGAGCTGTTTCTAAATACCTGAAAATTACTGCTGATTTGTGATTGATCTACAGCACTGTCTCTCCTGATCTGACTAGCTGTGAGTATTGCTCCGGTCAGAGGACTACACCACTTCAACCTGACCCAAATAGATCAGACCGTCGTACTGCTTTACTGGAGTAACATACAGTGATCCCTCGTTTATCACAGGAGTTACATTCTAAAAATAGGCCGCAATAGGCGAAATCCGCAAAGTAGCAGTTTTCTATTTTTACAAATATTCCAGATGTTTTAAGGCTGTAAAACTCCTCAGTACACACTTTATACACTTTTCTCAGACGGGCATTAACATCTCACACCTTTCTCTCATTTAAACACTACCGGAGCGTCAGAACGGCAGAATAAATAATTTAATTGATGTATTGATCACGTATGACGGACACTGTGTGTTTCGTCGCGGTAAAAAGCCTGCAGCTGCTGCAGTGCAGCGCCATGATCACCTGCTGAGAAGCTGAGAGTGAGCCGAGAGCTGCTCTGTGCTTCTCACCTCCCACTGCGCTGCAGACAAAGCTCTCATAAGGGAAGAGAGCATGCACTCTGCTACACTCAGACAACGGCGCTGCATGGAGATCGACTGACAACGGTCAGGACGCAGAACACAATGTGCTGTAAAAAAAAAAAAAACCACGTGAAACTGGGAGGCCGTAAAAAGTAACCGCAAAAGAGCGAGGGACCACTGTACTGTTAGTTCACGTTTTGTTAGATAATAATAATAATAACTTTATTTATATAGCACCTTTCTCAGGCCAATGGCCACAAAGTGCTTTACAATAAAACAATTATAAAAACACAAAGGATAAAACTTGAAAAGAACATAATAAAACACAAAATAAAAACTTGAAAAAAACATGATAAAATGCAAAATAAGAACATGATAAAACACAAAATAAAAACATGATAAAACACAAAATAAAAACATGATAAAACAAAAACATCATGCAACCTAAAATCAGTAAAAAGCGAGCCTGAATAAATGAGTTTTCAACTGTTTCCTAAAAGAGTCAACAGAATCCAGGCTACGCAGAGGAGGAGGTAAAGCGTTCCATAATCTTGGAGCCACTACTTTAAAAGATTTATCTCCCCTGGACTTAAAATGTGATCTAGGAACCTCCAACAGCCTCTGACTAGCAGACCTCAGACTACGAGGAGGACTGTAGGGATTTAAAAGGTCTGAAATGTAAACAGGGACCTGACCACGCATGGCTTTAAAAGTAAAAACTAAAAGTTTAAAATGAATTCTAAAATGCACTGGTAACCAGTGCAGGGATCTTAAAACTGGAGTAATGTGCTGACTCTTTCGTGTGTTGGTTAAAAGCCTTGCAGCAGCATTCTGAACTGACTGGAGGCGAGACAGATCTTTCTTGTTCAGACATGTAAAAAGGCTGTTACCGTAATCAAGGCGAGATGAAATAAAAGCATGAATAATCATCTCTAGTTCTGCTTTTGACACTAGAGTTCTGATCTTAGAGATATTTCTCAATTGAAAAAAGCAGTTACGGATTAATGTTCGTGAATGTCCCTCTAATGACATGGCAGAATCTAGAATGATACCAAGGTTTCTGACGTTTGGTTTAACAGAAGCAGCCAGAAAACCAGATCTGTTTGATAGATCTGTTTGTTTGAGCTCACCTTCATGTCTTACAGTGCATCGCCACAATCCTCATCCTGTGTATCGGAGAGACGCACAACCTGATCAACTATGTGTCCTTCATTAACTACCTGTCCTATGGGGTAACCATCGCTGGCCTGCTTTACCTGCGCAAGACCAGACCCAACCTGGCTAGGCCCATCAAGGTACTCCTGGGATTAGATAACAGTGTTTATTTAGCTTTCAGGTGATGAATCTTTGAAATTGATTAGGAAGTCTAAAAACCATGGTCACCGAAGCAGCTTCTGGTACCATCAGTGTGAGGAGGTGCCAAAAGCTGCTGGAAAATTAAATCGGCCTCTTCATAAAACTGGTCCGCAGAAGGAAGCATGAAGGTCTCTACAATGTCCTGGTAGAGGCTGCGTTGACTGGACTTCAGAAACACAGTGGACCCAGATCATCACTGGCTTATATGTTCATAAGAATCAGCTTGTTACAGGCTGTAAAGCTTCATGCAAAGATGTGAGCTGTAATGGGGTTTATGCACGGTCACTTCCTGGTTGCGATAGAGGCTGCCGCTCCCTTCCGGTTCAACGCTGTTCCCACACAAACTGGACAAAATGGATTTTTTTACCCGTTTTCTTCAAGACCTGCCGCGCATCACGGTAAACGATGTCCACCGGATTTTTGAAAACCACACAGAGACGTCTGCGAGCAAGCGGGTGAAGGACTTTAAGCTGTATATAACCAGCTTTATTCATGAAATTGAAGGTAAGCTAACAGCGTTAGCTCGTAGCTTCCATCATCAAAAAACAGTGAAACAAATCTATATAGCCGTGATCGTGGGCTCCAACTGCTTCCCAACTTTCAACTTTCTCTGGTCTAGCTGTACGTTATCAAACACCAAGTCTTCATTCACCAAAAGAATAGTTGTTCCAGTGAAATAACACACGAACGGCGCCGCGCCTCCTCCATTAGCCTCGTCCACTCGGCTCTTTGACTACTGTGCTGCAAAGTGTCGACTGCAGACACGGTGTGGTTAGAAATGATCACGTTTTCTCTTCTTAAGTTCACAATCCTTCCTTTTTGTAGTTATTTATTCAGTGGAAATGTGTGGAAACGGACTGATGAATTATATTCAGCTGATGCGGTACACAACGGAACACAGCAGTGTTCAGCTGTCGAGGCTTCCCGTCCGCTGATACTTATATGATGGCTTCATTTCTTAGTGCTATAATATATATATCATACTGTACTATACTATACTATTACTCGTTTTGATTATAAACAATATCTTTAGCTGGAAATGCACTCTAACTCTGGAAATCTTCACGTTTCAAATGGAACCGGAAATGGTCCCGCGAGGTAATTTTAAACCGGAAGTTCTACTAAGTACTCTGTGCATAAAGCCTATTGGTGCTCCATCAGATATGTTCAGGCTCCATCAGCATTGGTACACCCTTTACAGTTTGGTGCCCCCTAGTGTTGTTAATCAGTTGCACATGTGTGGAATAAATGTAAAAAATGTCAATTCTTTGTCAAAATAAGAAATGGTTACTAGTTTATCCATGAAGCTGATTTTTAGAGTAGCATGGTGACTGCAGGTGGCCTCTTCACACATGAATCGGTTTAAATGTGTGTTTTGATTTGTGCAGGTGAACATCTTGGTCCCCATCAGCTACCTGATTTTCTGGGCCGTGTTGCTGTGCTTCAGTTTGTACTCTGAGCCGGTGGTTTGTGGCCTTGGGATGGTCATCATGCTGACCGGAGTTCCTGTTTTCTTCATTGGCGTTCAGTGGAAAGAAAAACCCAGATGGGTTTATATGCTAGTTGGTGAGTTTGACATTTCCCAGCATACATGATTTTTTTATTTACTTTTTTAATCAAAATATTTCTGTTTTCTGTGATTCCTTTTATTGTTTGCTGTTTTGCAGAAAAGGCGACATACATGGGCCAGAAGGTGTTTTATGTAGTGTTTCCACAGGAAGACTCCTCAGAGACTGAACCTCTCACTGCCAAAGCCACAGACTGAGCAGTGAAGTCCCCCCTTTGCATCAACACCTGCACTTCCCGTTTTCCTCTTTAGATTTTCAAATTGTTTGCTCAGTGATTTGTAAAAAACAAACAACAACAAAAAGATTCATTTTCATTCTTGCACAGGTGCCACTTGAATGAGTCTGGGGTGGAAACCCAGTAGAAAAAGTATTAACTTTTGAGGTGAATATGCAAGCAATTCCTGCACTTTGCCATATTTTATTACTACTGCTGCTGCCTTGAGCACTTTTACACTAATTACTGACACAATGTTCCCTCTTGGTCAGTTGTAGTAGTATTTCTGTTCTGCTTGTCTTCAGTTTTTGGGCATTCTTTCTTACTTCACACTTCTGTGTTTTTTAGTTTTTGTGCAGCTTTTCCTGAGTGATGCCATTGGTGCCTTGCTGTTAATTATATAATATTTATCAGTCCCAGTTGGGTTTACAGAACAGCGTGACGGCAGGTTGTATTTCCAGCGCTTGACCTTCACCTTTGCCCTCCTTTGGTCTCCTGATAGACTGTTGAGCTTGTTGCTGTAGGAAAGCTCACCGCTCTGCGAATGTGAACTCTCTAAACCAGCTTCACCAGTCAAGATGTTATAATTACTACCAGATCTCAAGTTTTAACGTGTTCTTCTGATACGGTACTTACCATTAACGCATCACTGGATGATATTTAATCCACACTGACAGATAGAGGGGCAGCTGGGGTTGGATGTTTATCTGTGCATGGACCTGTCCCACTTTCTCAAAGATTCTGTCCCTTAAATGACCCCCTTGGCCGACTGACTCTTTATAAATCAGCTGACTAACAACGATACTGATGACATTATGCCGTTGTGTTGACTGTAGACCTCTTGGTATATTGGATTTCTGTTGAAGCAACATATTGACCAACTCTGGTCCAGGTGAAATGAGACGCTGGGTGTAAATTTTTCTGGTCAGATCATCATTAGTGCAGCTGTTGTGCTTCTACCTTTACAAATTATGGTCATTTTGACCCAGGAGGTTTTGCACTTTTTAATCAGCTGTTTGTGTTGTGAATACAACAGAACAAATAAGGTTTGGGTTACTGATTTTTTTTTTTCCTTTTTTAAACATAAACCAGAACTGTTGGCACTGGAATTGGCCTTATGGTGCTTTTCTATGCCTAAAGATACTGGTAGGTGTCATCAAAACCATGAAGACTTGTTGCACTTAAGACAAATGATTTGTCCTGTTGTGTCCAAGCGCTGGTAGTTCTGACATTTGTAAATACTGTGTAAAGAAAATCAAATGTGCCAGGAACTCCTGCAAAGATCACATTCCTCACACGCGTTGGTACGTCAACATACTGTACAATTTATACGTGTACCTCTCTGGTTTGTAAAAGAATGTGAAGTTGTACAATGATAACAATGTAATTAAAAATAGCAACTTCTAAGAAGCATGTGTCTTTCTGGTGATGTTTGGAGCATTATCTCGTGCTTTTTATCGGATCAAGAACACTGCTTTCAGACCATGAGAGCCTTTTATGGTTCTATTAGAATCAGATTAAAAGTTTCAATTATACAAATGTAAATATTAGACAAATATTACACAAGAATAGACAATGCAGTTTCTAAATGGTGTTAATTAAGGGGGAAGAAAATTCTAGCCTGCATAGACCTGTGTGAAAAAGTGATTCCCTCCCCCTCTGCAACATAAATTAACTGATGTATCGCATCTTTGGAAAGCTCAGTTCCGTTTCTTTAGCCACGCCCAGGCCTGATTACTGCCACACCTGTTCTCAATCACTTAAATAGCATCTGACTGACAAAGTGGAGTAGACGAAAAGATTATCTAGACGGCAATCCAAGGAAATTCAGGAGGAACAAATGAGAAAGTTTTAAAGATCTCTTGGTCTGTTAAAGGTTCTAAAGCTGTGGGACTCCAAAGAACCACAGTGAGATCCTCTGTGTGTGTGTGTGTTGTCTGCAGGACCTGGGGATTACAGTTTTTCTCAATTGCTAAGACACATTTCTTGAAAACTGCTCTCCATTTCCCCAAAGTTTGAACACAAACCCCAATTTTCAAGCTAAATTCACAAAATCTCAGACTCTACTTGCAAAATCAAGCTTTCACCTCAAAACAGTTCAATCTGTGCCCAAAACTGAACTTTGTTGTCAAATCGTGCCCCGAGTCAGTCAAAATGATAAACACTAAGAGCAGTCACTAAACACTACGTAGAACAATAGAAAACACAACGCTCAGGACATGAAG
Source organism: Callopanchax toddi (assembly GCA_006937965.1). Lineage (NCBI taxonomy): Eukaryota > Metazoa > Chordata > Actinopteri > Cyprinodontiformes > Nothobranchiidae > Callopanchax > Callopanchax toddi. Next base: position 907,834 of record SSNR01000182.1, read on the forward strand.
CTGAGAAATACATGTTTATTGTTCACTGTAGGTGAAATGCATGTTGTAAAACATAAATAACTGAGCATTTAGCTCTGGAACAAAAAGACTGAACAGAAATCTGGTGCATTTACACGTGGGGGGGGGGGGGGGG
>SSNR01000182.1:909320-1019766 GCA_006937965.1 Callopanchax toddi
CCCCCCCCCCCCCCCGCCCCCGCCCGGTCTTTGAACTCTCGTGAAGGACATTTTTGTCCCATCTCCATCTTATTGCTGGATCATGACCTCTGACCTAAGCCAAGTGAGGCCTGCAGGGCTTTAGATGTGGTTCTGGGTTCCTTTGTAATATTTTTTAGAACATGGTATGATGCGTTGTTTTTGAGATCTTTTATCCTACTTCATTGATTGGGAAAAGTTAAAAACCCAGTCTATCGAACACTTTACTCAATGAAAGAATTAAGATGGTGAACTGCAGTTTTAAGTTTATTCATGTCAGGCACCTTTAAACAATGACAAAAAGCAGGAAGCTGAGCAGGTTTAAACTCCCAAACGTACCGACTGCATTTCTTTCACACAAACACAAATTCCAGCATGTCAGAATGACTGCTGCTGTTACACAAATGTTTGTCGTCTTCCACATTAGAGAAAAACAAATTCTCAAGATCACAGCACAAGAAGAGAGGAAGGTTTTATCAACCTGATGTAATAGAACTTTACAATAACCTCAATTTTGTGAATTTATCAGTGTAAAAATCTTGACAAGTGCAGTTATTATTCAGTGATTGTAATATGAAAAGAAGTATTCTTAAGACAAATGGTAAAAACATATTTGCAGTCACACAATTTCACTAAAACTCACAGGTTGTCTAACTAAAGCCAGCTGTCACAGGACAGAATATTTACATACACTGCTCTAAAGTTACAGAATGTGTTATTTTAGCTCGCTCTCTCGTAATAATCCCAGAGATAAAATTCTTAATCAAACGCAACAAATCTGATTCCTAAAGCAGCTCCTTATTATTACAGCAGGAAATGATGATATACAAATTGGGAGGTACAAGGAAAAAAAGCAAAGCATTTCCAAAAGTAGAACTTAAACTGATTTGTTCACTTATCCAAAAAGTCAAAGAAAATGAATTGTAGCAGCAGCTTATTACAAAAGTACAGGAAAAGAATACAAGGATGGCATGGCACATTCAGCTTTAAGAAAGAAAAGAGGATTTCACACAAGGACCTGAAATCAACCTACATTTGGCTTCTGGTGATGTATCCACACAGATAAATGTTCCACCCCCTTTTACTGCAAGATATTAACATTAAAGAGTTTAACTGTAAAGTAGAAAAAGCTAAATTTACATTCTGTAAAGGTCCATAAAATATTTGCCTACCAGTGTCATACATCAGGCAACAAAAGCTTTACAAAAAGCGTCCAAGACACAAGCAGAAAAAGCTTTATAAATCAGCACAAGTCTCCACTGAAGACTGAAAAATAGATGATTTTTTTTCCCACCCTAGAAAAAACAATGTAGTTTTTGTCTGGACATCTCCAGTTCGTAGTCCAGCTTGGATTAACGGACTCCTCTTCCCAGCATGTCGTCGACATTCACCTACAGTCTCAACTCAACTGAATGAAAATCAGAACAGACGCTTTCACAGATAAAGTTTGAATTATTCAAGTGAGAGGACAAGTGGCTGAGCAGATTTACAGGCAGCATTCTTAAAGTTCCTCCAAGTCGGAGATTTTCAGAGTAAATTAAAGAGGCTAAACTAAAAATGTCTTGTAATTTATCTTCCCAAAATTTCATGAAAACATATTCCTTCAAACAGCTTGATATGTCACAAAGGAATAAACATGGCAAATGTTACTGCAAAAGTATTAAAGGGACCTGAAAGAACTAAACGAAATAGCATGTCAGCTTTGCTTTGCACAATAAATAAAACCCTAAAGCGAAAACCTGCCAGTTCTTCAAGTTTATAGTCTTCATGGTAAACAGATTAGAGACACACTCGCATTTCAATAAGTGTAAGGTCACTATCAAGTAGCCGTTAGCATAGCTTAGCACAAATACTAAAACTGGAAGAAAACAAATATTAGCTTTGTTATTTACTTTATTTGTTCTTTGTACAAATGAGTTCAAATAAACACGTGTTTGATAGATTAAGTTTAGATTAACACAAAGAGTTAAATGATAGGATTTTATCTTTGCGCAAAGCAGTTGAGAGAAATATACCCAGCTAAATGTAAGATCTTTAGCAAGTAGCCAGCTAGTTTAGCTACACACAAAATGACCAGCTTTGTTATTTCCTTTTGTGTTAAGATAACTAGTTGTTTGCTTCATTGACAGTGTTCAAGAAAAAGAACAAACATATAAGCTTAAATAAAGCTGATTTGATAGATTTAGATGGTTAGCTTAACACAAAGCCTGAAACTTTGTGCTAAGCTAACTAGCTGCTCACTACCATTGAAGCATGTATTGATTGTTTCCTCTCAATTTGTCAACTACGTTCAGGTCAATTAATATTTCTTGAAGTGGACATGAACTCCATGTTTCCAAACATTTTAAATGTGACAAAATATTACGATAATTGTCAACAAAATACAACACAAAGGCTTTACAAACTTATTTTCATTAAGTAGATAAATAATAAATAATTCATGTTTTTGATGGTAGATATGTCAAACAGCATTATTAGCTCACATAAATAAATTACACATTTACATTCTATCCAGAAATACTTCAAAACTACAGAAAAGTGAAAACCAGTCGAGAGGTCACCAGTCCAGTACACTTAATTTATCAGCTAAATGTAAACAAGGAGGCAACTTTGAATTATTCAAAATCATTCAGTGTTGAGTGTTAAGTTGTATTTTATGGAGATGTGTGATAATTGGTATTGTCCTAAATCCATTGAAGAGAAAACGCAAGATCCATTTTTTAAGTATAGATCAAATCATTGATTATTACTCTTGTCCAAAAATATTACACATTATGATGATGGTATTTATAAGGTATTCTTAACGGTAAGATTTTACCTCAATACACACTAGTGCACTAAATGTGTAATAAACGTGACTTTCTTGAAACAATAACTTTGGACTGATCGTAAGTCCATTTTTTTGGGATCACCAACCTCATCCTTAAAGATGACAGCCACAATATCCCAAAAATTATGAAATAATTAGGATATATCTTATGAAAAAGATGAAAATCGCTCTGAAGGCTTTTCTAACTCACAGTATTTAGCGGTGTATAATGGCTCTGGGTTAATGACACAAAGCAGTTTTGGTGCTGCTTGTGTATTATTTTGATGCCAGTGTCCAAAACTGAATTTATACTGTACAACACATACGGCAAGGAATGCTGGTTTTAGGAAAGACTGCATATGCGTCGTTTTGTGCAGTTGCACAGTGTGAGCATTCAGAATAATAAACATGGAACCCCCCTGCAGATGGCGGGAAACGGTTCAGCTCCTCACCTCCCAGTCTGAAGGACACTTGATGGGAGCGATGCCAGGTCTCCGTACTGAAAGGAGTGTCTTTCTCTGAGAACTCTTCTGAACCTCCTAGGTCAGCTTGTTCCTTCTGTCATTTTCTCATCCCTGCTGTTCATCTCCCTGCTTGACAGATCCGCAGTGAATTGGCAGCCATCTTCTGTTTTAACTGAAGGAGACGTGGGCTCTATGGGTGGAGTCACCTCTGCAGCCTCTGAGGGCAGCTGGGTTGACTGGGTTTGGGAGCTGCTTGCAAACACAGGAGGTGAGACTGGGGATAAGGGCCCCAAAGGGGAGTAACGCCTTAACGAAACACCCTTCAGGTTAACAGCAACCTCCAGAACCATTTTCCTAGTAGGTCGGCGATGGAAGGGGGGTACAGAGGCTAGATGAGGGGTGGAGGGCTCAGACTGGGCAGCCCTGACACCCCCCCTGCTGTCAGGTGACAGTTCCTCCTGGTCTGGACTGTCCACTGAGTGCAAAGAGAGAGGTGATGCTGGGCTCTCTGGTGTGCATGCTTGCAGGTCCACAGAAGCTGAGCAGCATGAACTTGGCAAATCAACATCCTCAACCTCATCCTGGAGTCTAGCTCCTGACATGGCCCTGCCCGGAACCCTCCTCTCCCTCACTGTTTGGTAGCTGTGGAGCCCCAGTGTGACCTGTGTGGGTTCAGCAGAATCCAGCAGCCCAGAGTGGCCTCTGGCTCGGCCTCCGTTGCGGAATAGCCGACTCCAGAGGTGTCCTAGTTGCCGTCGAGAGGAGGATGAAGTGGAACGGCGAGAGGAGTGACGCCTGATCTGTCTCCGCATTGCCAAACGGAGGTTCTGTAACACGGAGGCCTGGAAGAGGGGGGAACAATGAAACAAAGTCTGGTTTTACCTCACAGCTGAGGACGTTAATGACCACATATCTGTTACCTGAGTGGGGTTGTACACTGGGAAATCCTCCACCGGGGGAATGAGACCCTGGGCTATCAGCTGACCGTATGAAGGGGGGGCTTCTCTTTGAACAAAGTCTGCTTCCATGCGAGTCATCTGAGTCTCAAATGCTCTAAAAACAATGATGCACCAAAAAAACATCAACGTGATAAAAGAGAAAAACGCCACACTTAAATGTTTCAAATCAGCATAAAAAATGAACATAACAGATAACCTGAGTGAATATAAAACAGTTTTCAAGTGATGAGTTAACTGATAAAGGGAAAAGCTACCCAAACCAACAAGACCCTGGAAAAAAAAGGGCTTTGTCCCCAAATGTAGTAACAGGCTATAACTCCTGGTAGCAACAATTACAATCAAGTGTTAGTGATAACTAGTAACGAGTCTCTCACGTCACTGTGGAGACGTTTTGTCCCACTCCTCTTTACAGAATTGTTTCAATTCAGCCACATTAGTTGTGTTAAAATGTCTGAAACTGTAACCAAGAGCAAGTTAAAAAAGCTGTGATCAGTTTTACTTTTGAGCTAATACTAAAAGCTTCATCACTTTGTTTGTGCAACTTTCAAAAACACACTGATTTCCCTCTAAACTAAAGAGAAAACTAACAGTTTTACATATTTGAGCAAAACTTCTGTAGTTTTGTACATTTATTGGTATTTATTAAATATTAAAACATCAAAGCATGACAAGCTATTTGTATAACTAAGAGAAAAACTGAAATAAAATAAACGTATTATTAGAGCCTGGAACCTTAAGGACCTTTTCTCTAAATAATCAACAACTTGGTGTATTTATTATGTTTGTTTCTTGTTGTTTTTAAATACCTTCAGGTCCAATTTAATGCTTTCTTTATCCCTAACTGTTCAAATTATTTGGTCAGATAATTCTGAATAAATATTCTTGGTCTTTATTTCCTTTTTGCTTAACGCTTAAAAAAGAGGCAAATCAGAAAATAAGATATTAATTTTAAATATTATGTGGATTTTGTGTCTCTTTTCAAATTATTATTCATAAGAAGGAAAGTAAAATGCATCTTGTAGTTGATAGGTGGTTGACATGGAGACAGAACATAAACACCTAGGACTGCAGTGTTTTTGTTTTTCTTAACTATTAAGCTTCTAAATCACAGGAAATGAAAGAAAACTCTCTAATGATATTTTATTATAAATTATAATACCTAAATGTGCCATCATCCTGTCAGCTACTGCTGTCTGTGCTGTTGTTATTCTTCAGAGAAGCCCTCACCTGTACTCTCTGTTCCTGAGCGAGTGGAGTTTGAGGGCACAGCCGAGGGCGATGACTAGCAGGAGGCTGCAGACCAGACTGCCAATCAGAGCCGCTGTGATGACCTTTCTGGGCACCGGGGCCAGGCAGTCTCTCTCATCGCTCCCGTCTAGACAGTCCTCCTGCCCGTCGCAGCGCCATGTCTCAAAGATGCACAGGTTAGTCCCACAGTGGAAGTTTCCGGGTTGGCAGTCGTAGCAGTTCTTCTCGTCGGACCCGTCAGGGCACCTCTTCTGATTGTTGCACCGCTCCGACGCTGGGTAGCACGCTCCAGTTGCTCCTTCACATGGGAACTCCCCATCAGGGCACATTGCACACGCCTCCTCATCCCGACCAGATGGGCAGTGCCAGTAGCCATCACAGCGCTGACGTTCAGAGTAGCAGCCCTGATCACTGCCACAGGGATGCTCACCGGGGAAACAGTAACCTTTGACCTGTGAGGGTGGAACAGGAATAAGAGTTCTGATTACTGAAACTAAACAGAAAAATAACAAGACAGATTCAGTAGTTTGACAGAGCCTGAAGGAGACTCAAACTGTAAGATGTGACATGCAGGATGAATGAAGGAAAGCTGCAGCACCTGATATGTAGCATTGAAGCCATGTCCAGGGCTGTGAGGCTGAGCCACGTACAGTACGCTCATCTTTCCTCGGCTGGACTCCAGCAGCACCGGGCGCCTGTTGTTGTGATGGGACAACACCTGTAGGAGATGCTCCGCACGCTGCAGCAGACCGTCATAAACATGCAGCAAATCTCCGGGCCCCAGCTGAAGGTCCAGCTGCAGCACAATGGGCTTGGTGTCCTGAGTGTCCAGCAACCAGGAGCACCTCAGATCAAACGCAGAACCCCGGTCTGCATGGAAAAAATCCGGAGAAGCAAATGAGCCATAAAAGTTTCCAAGTCTTTTGCCACAGCTGGTGTCGAGGCAGCCCAGCTCATCGCTTCCATCGGGGCAGTCTGGGGCTCCGTTACAGCGCAGGGCAGCTGGCAGACAGCGAGTCGTCTGGGCCTCTGTGCACGGCAGAGAGCCGGGGGCACAGAGGCCGGGCTGGGACTCGGTAGGAGGTGGGGAACAGCTTCGTTCATCTGTGGCGTCGCCGCATTCATCCTGACCGTTGCACTTCCAGGAGCGAGGGAGACACTTCCCATTCCCACACAGGAACTCGTCTGACTGACAGCTGCTCTGACCCAGATGACCTGCAGAAGACGTTCAGATCTCATGGATCAAACATTCTCAGGTTTGAGCTTTCATCATAAAAACTAACAGTTACTGTATTATATTATATTATATTATATTATATTATATTATATTATATTATATTATATTATATTATATCTGTTAACCCTGTAGAGGGCAAGTGACCATATTTGATCACTTGTGCACTGTGGGGTTTTAAAATGACTTGTGAACATTTTATAGCACTGTAAGCTAAAGATAAGATTATAGAGATGTTTTTAAAACAATGTGTTGGCAAATAAGGATTAGATCAGATTCTAATATGTGGGTCAGGAACAGAACTGCTGGCATGATCAAATACAGCAACGTAGCAGAAGGACGAGACTATATGAAAGGAGTGGTCCTCTTGGTAACCCTGGCAACCAGACTTACAATGATGCAGGAAGTCCAGAGATGACAGAGCAGGAAGTGGGAGGGGCCACACCCTCAGTTGGACCTATTAAAGGCTGTCGCTTACTCATTTCTCTTTTCCTTTTTTGGATAAAAAGAATACTCCTGACCATGTGCTTTAAATTTTGATTTGCAGCCTAAACCTGCTTTACAAAAATATATTTGTTCTTTTTAACACTCAACACAGTGGTTTAAATGTATCATTTCTAAGTATTTCAGTAAACACCTTTTAAGACGTTAAAACATTTATAAGAAAATAATTCAGTAGAATGTATCAGGTGGTATCTGATTCCTGTTTACCTCTGATGTAGGAGAGGCGGAAGCCCTGGGCTTGACCAGAACTGTTGGCCTGAGAGTGGAAGTAGAGCCAAACCTGCCCCCTGGTGGAGATGAAAGGAGGAGGCAGCACAGAGCCACACAGTCTGGAGTCTCCGCTCCATGTCGGCGTCAGGATGAGCCAGTCTCTCAAGCATCTTCCAGATTCCGCTACATCAAAGTTACGGAAACTAGAAGACAGGATCGGTCCTGTTACAGGCTTGTTCTGCAGAAATGGAGCAGATCTTGAGTGAGGTGGTGCTACCTGATGGTGATAACCTCTCCTTGACCTCCCTGGATACGCCAGCTGCAGTTGAGCCCAGGTGGGTAGTTTAAAGGCCAGGAAGGGCTGTAGATGACACCCCTCCGCTCTGTGTGGACCTCCACCTGCTCACTGCAGCCTGCTGAAAGAGACGGAGGAATGCCAAACTCTGAAAAACAGTTTAGACACGTCAGGGTATCCTATAAAACAAAAGACAACACACATTTCACTGATTATTTTATCTGTAAAAAATTAAAACAAAGCCCTGATGGGACTAATGACCCTTGAGATGTTGAGGATTGCCGGGGGTTAATTGAAGCAGCAGGAGTTGAACCAGCAGCCTGACAACATTCTCTAGAGCTGCTGCTTCACATCGTTCCTCTAGCAAAACAACATCAGAGTGTCAAACCCAGAAGGACCGCTGTCAGGAGACACTGGACCTTATCGTCTTTGACCAGAACATCTGCTGGGCAAAACCAACACAGCACATAGCCCTGAGTTTCACCATCTCTTTGTCTGATCCTGATACACTAGTTGTATGATACACTAAAGCAGAAGGAAAACCTGAGATGTGACATCAGTTTAAAGCCGCATTCTGGATTATTTCAGCAAGAGAGCAGTTTTTGAATCTAGCGTCCAAAGGCTCCTCCTCAAAACATCTCGACACGCGCGTCCGGTCGCGTGTGCGCGCGTGCACACGGCGCATATACTTCGGGCATAAAGTGTACAGCTCAATGTGTAGGGTTTAATCACTCACAGTTCACAATCTTATTCCAACAATACTACGAGGGTCTGAAGAGCCCTCTCTGTCCCTGCTGCTTCTGATATTAGCTCTGTTAGCAGAGAGCTGCTGCTGGACTCTGAAGCTGAACTTGACTTGGCCCTGGATGAACTTTCTGACCAAAATAAACGCGTAACCCTGTCAAGCCTTGCCATTCTGTGAGGTGAAAGGTTTAAAAATAAAAATAAATCCGTCTTTAGCTGGAGAATGGGTAGGTTTTTAGTAGAAATGAGCCATGAGGCTGACGCAAACAGAGAAACACACGGAGTGTCCTGTACGACAGCGCCCCCTACTGGTACAGGTTTGGTCGATGCGCGTGAGAGAATGCAGACATTTGAATTTCATTGGCTGAAAAATGTCGGCGGCAAGAAATAATGGAAAGGGGTCTCTAGGAGGAAGGAGGGTCTTCATCAGAATGACAGATGTTGTGGAACTCAACCCATAGATCATAGTTTAGACCTGAAATATCATTTAAAACATTTAGAAAACTTTGATACAGAGAAAAATAATCCAGAGAGCTGCTTTAACCCCCGTTAGGGTGTGGAATGAACCTATACAGCAGGCAGAGTCAGACTCCACTCTTCACTCGTTACTCATCGCTGTCACGTACCACAGGGGCTGTCTCAGATGTGCTGAGTCAGTTTCAGGCTTTCTTCATTTATCAGTGAAGTCAGCATGGAGCAGAGTGGGGTTGGAGGTCTCATTAAAAGCTAAGTGATGGATATCGACAACCAGGACATGTCCAGCTTAGCGCGCGCACACACACACACACACACACATACATACACACACGCACGCACGCACACACGCACGCACACACACACTGAATCAATGCATGAAGTTGCCGTTGGTGCAGTGATTCAAATGTTTCTACAGTACATCTGACGAAGCGCATCTTCTTTCACCAAAATGTTTTACATTTTAGAATTTAATATAAAAAAAATCAGCATTGTCTTTGTAGTTCAGATTGACAATAATCAGGACTGCAACCCACTATAAGAAGGGTTTTATGGTAAGGTCTGTTTTCTGAGACAGCTGAGGTCTTTTAGCGTCTATATATATCAGAAGATGCTCAGGATGTTGGTGGTGGTTCAGACAGCAGACTGAATAAACTGATCCACCAAGCCAGGAGGAACTGAACTCTGACGACATGCTGCTGCTCAAATTAAAACCAGTTTTAGAGAATAACTCTCACCCCCTCCATGACAGCTACAGAACCATTACACCACTCAACAATTTATCATTCTAAGTTTTCATGAAAACAACATTATTTGAGCGTTTTTCTCTTTATTTTTTAATATGTATTATTGCGTTTGTGTCATAAATGTGTGTGTTTACTAGATGTAAAAGTTCTGACAGGGCCGATCCAGATTTCTGGATCTTGCTGACTGATGCCAAGTTATTCAAATAACTATAATTACCCCCAAATTTTCCTAACTTGAGGATTGTGATTCTGTGGCATGAATAAGTTGTTATAGTGCTTTGTAGTGGTGCATTCATGAACACCCCACAAAACCGAGTATTTTTGACTGTATTAGTTTTAACCTCATTGGATGTTTACTCTTATTTCTTATGAAGTACTTTGACCAAAGTTATTCCTGTTAGGGATTACAGTAATAATCTGATATATATATATATATATATATATATATATATATATATATATATATATATATATATATATATATATATATATATATATATATATATATATATATATATATATATATATATAATCCATGCTGCCTTGTGTTATTCTTTAGTTTTGTCTTCTGTTTTTCACTGTTTCCTGTGTTCTTCCTCCTGTCTCCATGCACTAATCCTCCACAGGTGTGTCTTGTCTCCCTGATTACCTCACCATGTATTTAAGCACCCTTGTCTTTTCACTCCCAGTCAAATCCTCTGTTTGCCCTGCCCGGTGTGTCATCCTGGTCCCCTTGGTTTGGGGATTTTTTTGAGTTTACCTCAGCCTCCTTATTTTTACACACCAATTCATAACACATGCATTTCCAATAGGCCACAAAATTTAACAAAATCTTAAAAAGTGTAAAATATATTAATAGCTACTAGAAGTCATAGCTGGAAAGTCCTGAAAGAGCTGAAGTTTTGAAACATAAATAGTTGGAATAACAGAAAAAGACATTATAAAACATCAAGAAGAAAGAAAAAGGATCACCAGAAAAACTAAATTCACTGGTACTGCTTCCATAACAATTACAATCAAATGTATTGATTACCTGATCAGAAGCGTGACCACATCTATACCTGGAGCATACAGCTGTGTGTTAACACAAGGCAGGAGTGCAGACAGGTCAGACCTCAGGGAGACTATTGCTGCCTATCAGTCAAGGGGGGTGCAGGTATTTTCTATTATTTTAGAACATCAGGCTTTAAAAAGCTCAGACATTTTAAAAACTCGTCAAACATCTCAAATTCTCAGACAAAGTCTGAAATGACAAAAACTGCATAAAGAACATGACATCATCAGCTTGTATCTGAACCCAGTAGCTTGTGGGGTGATGTCGTTTGGACAGAGGAGACCAAAATAAAGACCCAGGATGCCCCATAAAGACCAAACACTGCATAAAACACACCCAGCTGTCAGCACGGCGGTGGAGGGGTCATGGTTTGGGATGCTTTGTGGTTGACTGTGAATTCCTCTCAATACCAAATTATTATAGAGCAGTAAATCATAGCTGGTGGGACGCACCCCATCGGGACTCGTTTTCAGTGGATCATAAACCTTTGCCATTTAGAAGAGATCATTGATAAGTTCAAATGACTTTATAGATTTAAAGATTTCTAACGGAATGAAGCAGATGTACTCCAGCTTCTTTGGTTTTTCACTTCAGTGTCCTCAAAAAACTCTGAGTTCTTCTTTCTTTACCACAGACTGTTTGATATAGCATGGTGATGTTTATGGCGCTTACAAAACAACACAATACACAAATAACACACACCTTTATATCCTGTGTCGCCTCTACCTTCATGTCAATAAGGTGCGGTGCATGATAACAGAGGGATGGGGGAGGAGGGGAGGAGCTGCAGAGGATGCAGTGATGTAATGCTGATAGCAGCATCACATTAGTGAAAGAGCATCCATGTTTCTACGCTGACTCTGATCGTTTTACCACAACAAATCAATGCGGCCGCAGGTCTCTGAGGGTGACTGACACTCTTCCCACTCCTCCAGGTCCCAACAAGGACCTCCCTAAAGGCTCATCTGTCACATCCACATTATTCAGGTGATCAGCGGGTTTCAGCTGCGCTCTGCGGCGGCCGCCAGTCAGAGAAGTGTTTACATCCGAGCTGCTGCTAATAAAAACACCTTAAATCGACTGAAGCAGGTGACGGAGCCTCCTCACGTCCTGTCATGACGATAAAAACGGAGGAGGTGCTGATGGAGAGCAGCCGGGTGGATGTGTGGTTGTTTCTCACCTGCACAGAGCGGAACGCAGCGGAACCACAGCAGTCCGATCAGCAGCAGCAGCAGCAGCACCATGGTCCGCCGAGGACCCCGCTCCTACCACGGTCTGCTCCACATCGGTACCGGTCAGCTCCGGCACCCCGCGCGCACAGGCGGCTCCGCGCTGGGTCGGTGCATTGTCTCTGCTGCTGCAGGGCCAGCGGAGACTGCACGGTCAAGCTAGACATGGAAAATCAACAAACTTCCGGTCCGCGCCGTCAAAATAAAAGCACGTTGCAGACAGGAAAAACAACAAAAATAAAAGCGCGGCCGCAGGAAATGGTGACTGCTAATACATTCAACCATGAAATGTGAATTTTGCACAGTTCTGTCAAATTTAGACTTGAACAATTAATAAAAAAATGCATTATTGTTTTAAAGCCGTGTTTATTTTCTAAATTATGGAATGGTCTCTGTAAATCTGGTAAATCAGTAGATGTCTTCAAAAATACAGTTAAAATGTAAGTTATTACCGCACTACGATATGATACATTATGATAAATTGAATCATGTGTGATAAAAAAAATAACAATATATACTCCTTTTATTTCTTGTTTTATTCTTCTTTCTTATTACTTCTTTAAATGAATACTATAAATTCATCCATTGATTCTTGTGAATATTGTTTGTCATTTGAAAACACACAGAAGGAAAAAAGCCCGATATCTGACTTTTTCTGTCAGCCATTTCTCCTTTATAACGTTTTTATTTCTTTAATTTTGGAAACAAAACCTAAACATCTTCTGCCTTCTGTTTTGTGTTGCTGTGCTGCCCCCATGTGGTCAGAAGGTCGTACCACTAAAAATAACGTATGTATGAAGTGGCGCATTGTTCCTTCTAAATAAATATATATGTCTGTTTTTCCTTTGGTATAATTAAAAATAATGTATATTTAAGTTTTACTTTTTCATACTGGAAAAGGCACCGCTGGGATTCGAACCCAGGATCTCCTGTTTACTAGACAGGCGCTTTAACCAACTAAGCCACGGCGCCGCTCTTCCGGTCTGGCAGAAATAGCCTTTAGGAAGAATAGGCTACACTGGCTCCGTCTGAGGAGTCGATAGTTCGTGTTTCAGTATTTTTGTTCAACCGTATTTTACTCAAAGTAGAATTATTTGTATGTTCTCCATATAATTATAATTTTTGCAATTGTGTTTATTTCACCTACATTTTTTTTTACTGACTTTACAAAACCTATTTTAGGGAGTATCCATCCACAGGGTTATTGTGTTGTCATGTTCTGTGTTCCTTGTTTTCTATTTCCATCTGATTAGATTCATTAACAGCTCGACTGTAAAGACTGCCTTACTAACCCAAAGTCCAAGGTCATGTTAACATTATGTTACTGTTAAAAAAATCCATTCAAAAATGCTTTATTTATCCCAGAGGAAAATTTGATTAAGTTTTTTCAAAAAGTCATAACAGGCTTTTCTAGATGGGCAGGAAGGGCCATCTGTATGGCATGATTAACTGCTCCCTCTTGTAACCAAGTCTCTCATTGCTATGTTTATGCATCATAACAAGTGATCAATAGGTAGAATCTCATCTGTTTATTTCTGTAAAGCACCTTGTGATTTTCTGTCTTGATTGGCATTATGTAAATACAGTAGAACATCTTCTTTTAGAGAAGATGCTGGCTGGAATTGATGGAACCATGAATTCTGCAGAAAATACAGCAGGACAATGTCTGAGCTTTGACCTCAAACAGGTTGTTAATGCTGGAAAAACCTCCAATGTGGCTGATTTTAAACAATTCTGTAAAGAAGAAAGAGTGAAACCCAAACTCCTCCACAGAGATGTGAGACTCATTAGTAGTTATCACAGTTTTGGCTATCAGGTGATAGGTTAGGTTGGCTCTTTGACAAAGAAGTTTTTATGTTGGCAAAATTTATAAAGAATGTGTGGGTCTGTTGACAAACTGTGTTTTATCCTGTTGTGTAAATTGTGGTTTTTGTAAATGTATGGCCACTTCTCTCTGTTATTAATGTCATAAAAAAAAAAAGCTAGTATGGGCTGGGCACTTGTTGTGCATGACACTTTAATTTTTAAAAAAATCATTCACATCACAAACACTGGATTGTAGTTGTTGCCATGAGTACCTGTAGTGGACAACCACCCCAATAATAGTCACCTTTATTTAAAAAACTGCATTTTGTGTTTACCTGTACTATCTTTGTCTAATATTTAAATTTGTTTGATAATCTAAAACAATTATGGTGTGACATACAAAAACAGGAAATCTATAATTTTAGGAAGGTTTTAGTGGTAATAAAATAAGAATACTTTTCAACGCTAACACGTGACACCCTGGAATATTACTGGAAGATAACATTTTTATTATTTTGTAACATTTTCCTTTTTTTAATTCTTATTTTGAAATAGTAAATCAAGCACAATAACTTGCTCATATGGTTCCTTTCCCACCCGTAGTTAAAATAAATCCAAGAAGAATGTTTAAAGGAATATACAAGAAAAATGCAGTTTGAATGTCAATGAAAATTCATTCCCATGTCAGATTGAAAATGACCAGAAGGAAAAGTGAAAATAGACAGAGAAAATAGAGAAAAGGACAATCTGTAACCCGCTATACCATCATGGTTTAAATGAAGAAATTAAACATGAGTGCCAGAACAAATTACACGTCTTTTTATTAAAAGAACGGACAAGAAAAAGAGGTTAAACGTCACAACTGATTTATTACCAACAGGTTCAACATACACTGTGATATGAATTAAAAGAAGTTGTTTATTCATGTACAAATGCTGTTTTTAAACTCTTTAGTTTACAAATCCACATCTAAAATCATGAACCAGAGAATAAGTGAAAAAGCAGTCAAAGTCCTGAGAAAAACTTTGAAAGACTTTCAGAAAGCCTGGAGAGCTTTTAACCAAGGCCGCCTTAATGCACGGGCAAACCGGGGCAGTGGCCAGGGGCCTATGATATTTAGGGGCCTATCATTTCAGGTATAACAAAAAGAAAAAAAAACACATTGTTTTACAATTTGTCAGGTTTTCTGTCAATCAGCTCGTTTAAGGCTGATGATTGGTCCAAATTAGAAGTGACCTACATCCCCCACGTGATCTGTAAAGGCCCATTGGACCACAGATGATTTTGGGGCGTGAACTTGGACCTGAACCGTGTCAAAACTCGAGCGAGAGAGGGAGAGAGAGAGAGAGGGAGAGAGTTTGGTTCTGGAGTCTGGTTCTGGAGAGTGGACCAGTACCAGGCTCTCATTTTGTTTTTGTACTCAGGACAAATCCTGCTGTGTTCAGACACCAAATAAAGTTGATCACATCGTGACTCAGTGGTGACTTTATAGAGTTTTATCTCAGTTTAAAATGATGACCTCATAAGTGGACATCATTTTTCTCAGAAACTACATCAGGTACAAAGATAATTCTTTGTTTTTACATCCATCAGGTCCCAATAAGCCAAAATAGCTAAGATAAATTAAAATGCAGTTATGAAAGAGTTCAGGTCTTAGGAGGTTAAAGAGAAGGTTCTAGCACTGACCTGCTGGCTGCTGCTGATTATTTCTGCTGTTATCACTGTTAGATGTTTGTGCAGAGGTTATGGTATATGGTGGTATTTTCACATTATTTTGGTATATTTTTTATAATGTCTAAATTTAAAATAGATTTGGCTTTAATAATATATTTTCAATTTTGAGCAGATTATTTATAGTTTTTAAGCATGTGTAGTGTATGTATTGACATTGTTTATAAGACAGAGTGCAGTAAGAGGAAGTTTTCGGGCCGTGGGGGGCCTACTGAGCCTCTCAGCCCCGGGGCCTATCGGCTAGTTAAGGTGGCCCTGCTTTTAACCCATAACATCTAAAGTTTAAAAATATGGTTTGGCTCATTGCTGCATGCCACAAAACAACAAAAACACACACACAATTCAGCTAAACGTGGTAAATAAACTAGGTACGGGTTTGTCTTTTAGATAACTTTACCTAAAGCAAATGTCAGTTTAGTTTTCCTGCTAGTCACTGGAGAAAGTTTTCACTTCCTGGAATAAAAACACAACCTGATAAAACTTGTTCTTAAACTTTGAGAAGTCAGAGATTTTACATTCCTACAATAATAATTTAGTAAAATACTTTTGTCCACAATTGAAAAAATACATTTGAATCAGAACAAACTAATTGTATTTGTATTTTTATATTTTAGTTTAAATACATTTTAAATAGGGATGCACCAATACCGATATTGGTATCAGGCTGATACCGATACCATGTACTCATACTCGTTAAAGTTAACTGAAACCAATGCAATTGCTTTGACTGCGGTCAGAAGGTGTCTTCACTGACTTGTCAGTTCTGTTGTAGTTTTCTAGATTGGTGGCTAGAGGGCACTGTTGAGCTAATGAGGAACAGTGTGGTTAGGAGAGGAAAGCAATGTAATAATTTAACAGAAGATGTTTATTTTTCACATCAATATTTTGTTTTTTTATTATTATTTTATTTTTTATCTAATTCATCCTCATTTGCTGTCACAAGCAGAGAAGAAAATAGAACCTGTCTTCTAATTCATTGGATTTTTTGTGTGTGGTAGAAGTATGGGTTTCAATACTCTTTATTGGCAATTACTCAGATCCACATATCGGTATCGTATCGGTTTGAAAAAAAGTGGTATCGCTGCATCCCTAATTAAAAAAAAAAAAGTTTTATATATATTTCAAAGAATTATGGGGGGATTTTTAAAAATTATTTGCAACAGGTACCTCTGGGCTGGAATAGAAAGTTTACCCTTTCAGTTTGTATTGATTAACAGCTCAAACCAGGTACTAATGAGAAGACTAAGGTCTGAGGTGCATTTTGAGAAATGTTTTAAGAACATGAACTGCAACAACAACAAAAAGCCCCTGAAATATGTAGTCTATATCTAAAGTAAATCCCACAGGAATTTTTGACAACACAGATTTATGCTACACAAATAAAGAGTTATATTAAGAATTTCACGTCTGTGGAATTTCCACTCTATCTTCGGGAGATGCCTCAACATTTATGGCTACATTGTTTCCACTCCTGTGAGAATTCTCATGTGTTTCTGCCTTATTTCCTGTGTGGGTTATCATGTGTTTGTTTAAACTTGTCTTGTGACCAAAACTTTGCCCACAAACATCACAGCAAAATGGTTTCTCCCCTGTGTGGACTCTTATGTGTCTGTTTAAGTTAGTTTTTCGGCTAAACTTTCGCCCACAAACATCACAATCAAATGGCGCGAGCCTTGTGTGAACCCCCATGTGTCTGTTTAAAGTGGACGCATCACCAAACCTTCGCCCACAAACGTCACAATCAAATTGTTTTGGTTCTGTGTGGATTCTTATGTGGGCGTTTAATTGTGACTTTTGGCTAAAACTTTCCCCACAATGATCACAACAAAATGGTTTCTGTCCAGTGTGAATTCTCATGTGAGTGTTTAAAAGTGTCTTTCGGCTAAACTTTTTCCCACAAATGTCACACCCAAATGGTTTCTGCCCTGTGTGGATTCTCATGTGTGTGCTTAAAGTTGACTTGTGGCTAAAACTTTGTCCACAAAAATCACATTCGAATGGTTTCTGTCCTGTGTGGATTCTCATGTGTCGGTTTAAATTTGTCTTTTGGCTAAATCTTTGTTCACAAACAACACAAGCAAATGGTTTCTGGCCTGTGTGGATTCCTATGTGTTTTTTTAAATGCGTCTTTTGGCTAAACCTTCGCCCACAAACATCACAACCAAACGGTTTGTGTCCTGTGTGGATTCTCATGTGCGTGTTTATAGTTGATTTATGGCTAAAGCTTTGTCCACAAACATCACACTCAAAGGGTTTCTCTCCTGTGTGGGTTCTCATGTGTGCACTCAAATGCGTCTTTTTCCTAAAACTTAATTCACAAATATCACAACCAAATGGTTTCTCACCAGTGTGGATCCTTGTGTGATTGTCTAGACTTTCTTTTCTGTTGAATCGTTTACCACAGTCATCACAACTAAAGGATTTTAGTTTTTTGTTGTCTTTCCCATGTGATTCTACGCTTTTTTTTACTCTAAAACATTTCTTATTAAAGTTTACACCAGACTCTGAAGCCCTGCTCTCCTTCCCGTCTTTGACACTGTCTTCAGGTTTTGGCCCAGAATATGACACACAGTTAATGTGAGAGTCAGAATTACTCCTATCATTGTCCTCTTCATCATCCTCACTGACTTCAGTCTCTGAACAGCTGGAATCATCTAGAGAATCTGGGTCTTGGTTTTTGTTAGTTTCTGTTCCTCTACAATCCTCGTCACCAGCTTTTCCTTTTATCTGGTCAGCTGAGCTGTTGATTGAAAGATCTGCATCTTCCAGTTGGTGCAGATGAAACTGTGGGAGCAAAGGTTTATCTTCATCATCCTCACTCTTCAAAGTAACTACAGTGAATGAAAACCCAGTATCATCAGTCTCGTCCTTTACACTGAGCTGCTCTCCCTCTGGACTAGTCCACAGTTCTTCATTTTCCTCCTTTATGATGAGGAGCTCTGGGTCCTGCTGGTCCACATCAGGACTCCAGTCTTCTGGAGCTTCTTCTTTAATCAGCACCGACTGCTGAATCTCTGCAGGGAACACACACATATGCACATTAAGGAAAATGGTAACTATTTTTGGTTCTGGGATGTTTGTGTTAGCTCGATAAAGCTCGATAAAGGATATTTTGAAATACTTTGGCTGGCTTTGTCTTTTCTAGCCACTCATCATCAGCCTCCGTATTCCTCCTCTTCAGAGGCTTAGCTCATTGAGCTGCTGTGGTAAAACAAAAAAACCTTACAGCGCAAACCATCCATCTTTTATTGTTCATGAATATGAAGTAGTCTTGTTCTTTCCACTTAGGTCTTTAATAAAAAAAACAATTAATTATGGTTGAACTCAACTTTAGCAAATGTTTGTGGCATCTTTAAAATATGTCATCAAAAACACAACTTCCACAGTTTATTAAACAACAACAGCAAAAAGTGTGATTAAAACCACAGTTCTAATGGGCCATGTTTCAGTCAGATTTTCAGAATGTTATTTGCTGACAGACAACAAAAACAGAAAATGAAGAGAGCTTTAGTGGGATTCTGAAACGTTAAGATACTGTAAAAATCAGCACTAAGGATCTGAGAAAAGCAAAAAAATTTAACTTGTGAAACAATTCTTATTCTATAGTCTCATGTTTCCTCCTCACCAAACTCTGAACAGATTCTTGACTTTGTTTTAATAAAGTTACATGGAAGGCATTTAAAAATATAATAGTTATAAGCAGTGTTGTTTTTGTCAGCCACTTTGGTTTGAGTCTTAGTCTTTTGGACCAAAATGCTGATTAGTTTTATGCTGGGCTTACACCTAAAGACTTTGACAAGATTTTGAAAAGACTCTAAAAGATTATCAGCTCACATCTAAAGACTCGGGTTAACAGTCGACTAGTCTCAGACTAAAGATTTTATAAAGACTGAATCTTGTAGGAACACTAATTACAAGACTGCAACTAGATTATGTCAGGATTTCATTCCCGCAAAATTCCTCCCATCATGCTCTGTGTGATATAGTGATACTATATTATGTTGATAGTTGAAAGAGAGTATAACTGTTCTGCTGGGCAATTCTATTTTATTTGTGGTTACACAGCGCCATCTAGTGGTGATTTTATTATCCGAGTTTTTCCTGTTGTGACGGAGAATGTCCGGGTTTTGCGTTGTCAATAAAGTTTCCCAAGATGAATGTTGGCTCTCGGTCATCTGCTGTTATGGATATAATAACAGGTAAGTCCAGTTCCCAAGTTATTACACTCTGCAGAAGTTAAAAATGGAGGAGAAGCAGCTTTTAGCTACTTTAGCTTTTGCCACTGCAGTCGTTTGTAGTGAAAAGAAAAAGACGAGAAAGCGTCAGAGAATATGGGAACGATTTGGCTGCATAAACGGGACAGCAAGGTCTTGTTTTGTTGGGTTATGACTGACAGGGCTTCCTGGTTCTGCAGTGAGAACGAATCCTATTGGTTTTTGCTTGTTGTACGTCACTCCGACTACGCTCCGACTACAAAAAAATATCTAGCAGGTTGGATATGAAAGACTGGAGAAAGACTGGCATAAATCGGGTCGCCGACTGCAGATTATCCCCTTACATCTAACGACCGCGACGACGGGAGCGCGCAGAGACTCCGGTAAGATTCCTAAAGACTGCCAGTCTTTAGTCTGCGACCGTGAAAATCGTTAGGTGTAAGCCCAGCATAAGTCACATTTTAGTGTCCATATGTGATCATTTTAGTCCAGTTTTAGTCGACGAAAACTCAAAACGGTTTTAGGATAGTATTACTTTTTAGAAGTATTAATCCTTTACCAAGTTAATGTAGGTCAATAAGTTGGAAATTAGAAACACTCACATCAACCTATCAGTATATTTAGCGTATTAGTTTTGGCATTAAACAGCTAAAGTAACAAAAAACATCTGAAATGAATGAAACGACAATACCAATGCATTCAATCAACATTATAAGTAGTCTAACATTCAGCCATAATGATAACAAAGACATGTTGCTGTTTAATAAATAAAATCACTAATCAGAGCATTAAAGGCACACTAAGTAACTTTTTCATATTTTTAAATCTTTTTCTTGAGCCAGAATGTATAACCCTTTTTAGAGGGTTAATGAAGCGTTACTAAACCCCGTCTGCTTCTTGTGTCCAGAATACTACAGTTGCAAATTCAGAGTCTCCGGTCCAGTGCCCTGAAGTCTCACAAAGTTGCGTGTCTCACGAGAAGCAGTAACGCCATGTTTACACCTCAGAACCTGCTTAGGACAGATGAGCTGAAGACACTGACATCATATGAACTATGAGATCTATTGTATTGTGTTATAGCAGAGCCTCCAAAAAACAAAAAAAAACTTTATTTGATTGTAAATACGGTACAGGCGCACAGCGAGGAGAGGGGGCAACAGTTTGTTTTTATGACAACAATGTAAAAGCGACACTAGGGGGTGCTAAAAACAAGCCAAAACTGCCTGGTGTGCCTTTAAAGCACATTATCTTTAGCTCATCAGCAGTTTGAATGGATGAATGTAGCAAAACGATTCACCATCGATTAATTAAGAACACAAAATGGAATCATGGGGCAGGGTTGTCACAACCTGTCAAGAAGTATTCTTGAATAAGGATCCATTTGATGAGAGAGCACACCGCCACAGAGACAATAACAGTGATCGCCCTGGAACTAATAACGGAAGGGTTTAACCCTGCCACAATAAGAGGATGGTCAGAATTAAGTTTACATGAGTTTAATTTCACAGCAAAATGAGATTACCCAAATACTGTTCCTACTGTCCCCCAACTCCACACTAACGCTTTCATCCCGTCTTGTCGAAAAACTTATCCCATCTCCTTTTAGTCATCAAAAAGCTGCATTTAGCTCATCAGCATCTCATTATTGTCGTAAAAAAATATTGTGTGTTAACGCTACATACTTTCTAATTTTGTTAACAAAAACAATACTGGTTATAAAAATTATTATTCTATGTGATGCATGTGATGAAATAATAAACAGGTAATTTGATATATCTACCAGAATTTAATATTTTTTATTAAAGATGGACCAAATTTGGATTTGAGGGCTGATACTAATTTTAGATCTTAGCTCCTATCTGCTGATATAGATTTTGTCTAATTGCAAATGATCTCCACAAACTATTCACAGAATAACCTTTTTGTAAATACCAAATTATGATGATCAATAAGCATTCCCCTGATGAACAACATGGTTTGGCACAGATTAGCTGACACACTGTGGGGTTTTAATTTATTTAATTGACCAAACATTACCTCCTCCTGCTGGTTTGTGCATCTCCAAACATCATCCTCTGGAAAAGTGCTGCACAAGGTCTGTTATGATATTTTTTGGGGGGGTTAGGGGAGGTTCTTTTTAATTTTTCAAATTGAAGGCATTGCTTTTTGAGTGATTTTGATCATTTTGGTTTGATAGCCGTGCTGCTTGGAGCTTTTTTGCTGCAACTTTTCAGCCACTTGTCGTCTTGCATAACTATAGAAACGAGAGACTTGTTTACAAGAGGGAGCAGCTAACTGACATCTTTAAAGCTCAAATAATACCAAACTGTGACCCAGAATCCCAGGTGAGTTAGGAGGAAGAGATGTGGATGTAGAGCAGCAGCAAAGCAGAGAGAGGAAGAGGGGGTTCAAACCATCGCTTCCATCAATCACAACAGAAAATGTTAGATTTCTCCTCCTGAACGAGTGCTGCCAGAATATCATGTATTTCACTGAGACATGGCTGCAGCGTTTATAGATATCTGGAATACATATCCAGTTAACCTAATAAATGTTAAAACGGCTTGCCATAATCGCATCCAAAGAGTTCAGTTAGGATTATTGTGTTTACAAGTTACACTTGAACGCATCTTGGAGCCATATTTTCCATATGTGACAATAACAAGTTATGCAGGAGGGTGGTGTTTATTTTTTTATTATACTTTGTCGTTGTTGTTTTAAGTCAGGTGGGCGGATGTTACAGGGATGGGACGGTATGACCATTCTTTCACCAGTTAGCAAGCTAACTCACTGTTTAGATCGGAAGCTAAACCCACCAGCTACCAGGAAACTGCTGTTAACCAGGATCATCGCAGTTAATAGGAAAAATGAAAATATACAAACCTGATTCATGCTGCCGAACTTTGGAGTTAAACACGGGGTGAATGGTTTTGTTTGGGGTCTCGTTTTCCCTTAAACACGATGGTTCTTGTTCGTCATCTGCATCCATTTTTTTCCTTCTGCCCGTCAAAATGTTCGTGTAATTGTCACAGAGCCGCTTCGGCTGAGCCCAAACCCATACGAAGACACAAATGTTTACATAAACCTTAGAAATCGCATCAAATTGATGCAGATATGTTGAAACATCGCGACTACATCTGTGTAGAAAGGACGTATTCCCTTTACGACTCTTCTGGTGCCGTGAGCCCGCTGCAGTGATACGTTAACGGGTCCGCCATATTGGGCAGGGAAATGTCGGTAAAATAACTGAAGGGATCGTTGGAGCTGCGGTTTTAACAGGTTTAACGGTTCACATTTCACAAGCAAAACGTATTTTAATCACATAGGGTTATTATTCACGTTGTTTAAAAATGTTTTGTCTCCAGCAACTTGACAGGTAACTCAATAAACCACAAAACCGCTACAAAATATCAGTTTTTCAGTGCTCATAATAAAACTGAAATTATTATTCTAAATACCAGAAAACTACAAAAATACACATTATTAGCAGGGATTATTAAAACCTACAATATTTATGTAAAAATATAGTTCAATATAAAAAACAATGGGAAAAGTTTTAATACTTGTTTTTGTATGAAATGAATTAAAGATACCTGGTTCCTACAGAGGTTGCACAGGCAGTCCAACTCCACCAGAATGGCACATCAATACGTGTCATCACCAGAAGGTCCATCACTGGCACCCTTTGCTTTTCCCAGATGGGAGCAGGTTCACTTTGAGCTTGTGTCAGATGTTACAGCGTCCAGAGATGCTGAATGTATGCTGCTGCTACATTGTTCAGCATAATGGGTTTGGCGGTGGGTCAGTGTTGGTCTGAGGAGGCAGATCCATGGAGGAACACACAGATCTGTACAGAATAAATGGGACCCTGACTGCCATTACATAGGTATCCGAATAAAATCCTTAGACCCTTCACTGGTGCAGTGGGTCCTGGGTTCCTCCTGGTTTGTTGTAACGCCTGTCTCATACTGTGGTAAAAGAATGCAGACAGTTCCTGGAGGATGAAGGAATTTAACAGCCTCCATGAGGACCTGACCTAAACCTCTGGGACCTCCTGTTTAGGTCCATCTGCCAGTCACTACTAACTTGTAGGGTTGCAGCTGACTCCTTTCTTTGATCAAATCAAGAGAAATTACTGTTTGGTTTTTCCCTTGTGTTAATAATTTATATAAAATGTTAATTTCCATTCTCACATTCATTTATGAACAAGAAACGTTTTGTAAACGTTTTTTTTAAGCCATCACAAATTTGTGAAATAAATTAAACATTTGTTAACTTATTTCTTCTATTGGGAAAACTAAATGACCATTTAAACCAGTTAGTTATCACGTTTTAACAATGTAGCAGCAACGTTGTTATTCAAAGTGCAGGATGTGTAACTGAGAGGACGTTTAACAGATGTTGTAAAAATGACTTTAGGAGTACGTTGTATTGTAATGTTTCAGCAGTGTACCACCAACGTCCCTTTTGGCACGTAGCAATTAACATAGCAGCTGTGTTGTCACGACGTCATATTTTGAACGTCACGAATCGCGATGTTGTGGCGATTTTCTGTGTTAGTAGGGATATCCCATCAGGTGGGACCTGTTCCTCCATGTTCCCTCAGCTATACTGCTTTGCTTATCAAAGGCCCTTTTAGCCTGAGGAAGCTGGGGCCAGTTTGAAACCACATTCCCCCAGGACCCCTCAGATCTGGACAGGAACACACATTATTGGATCATAAGCTCCAGCATCCGGCAACAGTGGACAGGAATCCCCAGTAGGATCCTGTGGATCCACACTTATTTGCAACATAAGCCCCCTTGTGATTGCCCATTAGCCATTATCCCCTCTGATAGCAGCTAGTGGGGTAGCATCTGTAGCTCCAACCTGCTACTGTTTGTTGCCATTGAAGGTTTGCTACCAGTACTTCCCCTAATTGGCTGTGAGGGGTATTAGGAGGGGTCATGACTTCAGGGATTTTTGAAATTTGAAATCGAAAAACTCGGTCGGTAAAGGGTGGCTTGCCAACTCCAGGTCGGGAGAGAGATCCTGCCTCAAGTGGAGGAGTTCAAGTATCTCGATTGGGGCAGCGTCTGCAGTGATGCGGACGCTGAACCGGTCTGTTGTGGTGAAGAAGGAGCTGAGTCGGAAAGCAAGGCTCTCAATTTACCAGTCGATCTACCTCCCAATCCTCACCTATGGTCATGAGCTTTGGGTAATGACCGAAAGAACGAGATCGCGGATACAAGTGGCTGAAATGAGTTTTCTCATTGGTGGCCGGGCTCAGCCTTAGGGATAGGGTGAGGAGCTCGGACATTCGGGAGAGACTCGGAGTAGAGCCGCTGCTCCTCCATATCGAAAGGAGCCAGTTGAGGTGGTTCAGGCATCTTGTTAGGATGCCCCCTGGATGCCTCCCCAGGGAGGTGTTCTGGGCATGTCCTGCCGGCAGGAGGCCCCCGGGTCGACCCAGGACACGCTGGAGAAAATATATCTCTGGTTTGGCCCTGGAGCGCCTTGGGATCCTGCCGAAGGAGCTGGTAGAAGTGGCTGGGGAGAGGACCGTCTGGAGCGCCATAATTGGGATGCTGCCCCTGCGACCCGGACCCGGATAAGCGGAAGATGAGACGAGAGAAATTGAAAAACCCGTTTTTACGCTTTGTGTTTTTGATCAGACTAGAATTGAAAACATGAAAAACAAGTTTTCTGTTTGTTTCAAAAACAAATAAAATGTATCTATGTTTTCTTTTTTATTATTGGTTTTCAATTGAAATTGAAAAGAACGAATGATACACGGATTAATTTTATTCCAAATATATCAGCAAAGTACTAAAATTCGACCTGCGGTGGTGTTGTGCTTTGCTATGTATTCAGTCTGTATGCTGCCTCCCTCCCTCACGCGCACATGCTTCTGCGCAGTCGCTCCGGTGGGAGGAGCTAAAGCCTCTCCTTCCTGCTAGAAGGCGGACTCCTCGGGGTTTCTCAGCCGGAGACACTTTGATAAGCAGCCCGTAGCTGTAGAAAGCAGAGAGGTGAGTGAACGAAGCTTGTTTTATTTATGAAAGTCGGTTTACTACCGAGTCGCGAAAGGCATGCACCGCTACACGTCATTAGTATTTAGGACTTTTTAGCGTTCCCTAAACGATGTAAGACATTTTAACTAACCCACTTTCCTGTAAACCTGTTTTTATTAAGTTCTTTTTAACTTAACGACATTAAATCCCGTTTATTGTTATTTTGTGACTTCCTGTGTTGTACAGTTTGTGTTCTGTTCCTATTATAAGGTGAAAATTTTAAAAAGCATTGGTTTGTTGTAAGAACTTGAGATTAATTTAACTTAAAATGTTAACTAATTAATGCGCCTTTAAAATATGAATGTTCATTTAGTCACCTTTTTGAGCTAATGAAAAATCAGGCTTTAACAATTTTATTAATTAGTACATTTATGTCCTTTAAACCAGTATCTGTCCTAATCATACATATAAAAAAATACATTCATCTGTGTTTTAACCCTTAAATTGTAAAGTTTTGTCCAGATTCAGTTTGATGGCCTAAAAACCACAATTTTTTTGTTAATTTTCTTCATGAAAATTAGATTATTTATGATTTTATTATTGCAGCCTAGTATATGAAATATTAGCAGCAACGTTTATCTATTTCCATTACAATTTCTTTTGGGTGCATATACTAATATTTCATAAAATATCTGTGTTAAGTGCCCTTTGACACATTCATGTACTCATATAAAAAACAAGTTTTATAGATTTTCATAATAAGGGCATTATGTCTTCAACAATATGCATGAAAAATTGGTCAAATATGCTATAAATGATAACACCTAAAACCTACTTGGGTGTGTCAAAGGGTTAGATATACAATACATGATTTCAAAACAAAACACCTAGTTTATGTGACCAGTAAATGAGATGTCATCATTGCAGATCTGCAGCCTTTATGAGTGAGAGACATTTTTACCATATTTCCAATGAAACGTTATTTTGAAAGGGCCACAAAATTGATTTCATCCTTAAAAATCAAGAGTAAATTTTTTTAAATTTTATTAAAAAATTTTGATTTTTAAACATTAGGTAAAGAAAAAATGTTCAGAGCTATGCAAGAGTCTATCAGTTATTTCCGTGCTTGAAGAAAATAAGCAAATTCAGTTGCTCAGTTGGAGAAAAATGAAGCATTAAGTTGCACCCCCTCCATGCATATAAAAAAAATCTAAATAAACATAATGAATACATCAAGTTGTTGGATTTAAGACATAAACAGACAGGTATAAGGTTAAGATGGCACATAATATTTTATTTACTAATACTACAAATTTTTTCTTAGTTATAAGAGTAGCTTGTTGTATAGTATGTCATATTTTGGTGTTTAAAAATGTTGTAAATACCAATAAATGGCAGAACTACATTTTACTTTTACATAAACAAAGTGGTGATGAAGCTATCAAACTATTAGCTAAAAAGTAAAACTGTTCACTAACACAATTATGATTAAAATTTGAGCCTTTTTTGTGGCTAATTCAGACACTGAAGTTATCGGAAACAATTATGTTCTTAAAGTCCTTTTGCTACAAAAACCTCATGCACATTATGGCAAAGATTTGGGTTGTAAAGCTGCTGAAACTCTTTCCTGTTGTCAGCGTAACTATAAATATTCCTTTTGTTCAAGTCATTCCTAAGCAAAGCTACAAGGCATTTTTTAAAAAGAAAATATACGGTAAAGGCAAAAACATTCAAAATATAATTCTTTGAGTATTTTTTTGCGTTTGTGTTAAAAAATATTTGTTTTAATTTTATACATTCAAAAAACTTTTTTGCAAAAGATTTACACAAAATGTGACGGAGTTGTTGACCTAAAGCAGATGTTTTACAGTAGGCCTATAGTCTTTAAACTACGATTTTCTATCGATATTTTAATTGACTTAAAGTCTTAGTTGTATTACTAAATCCAAACTTTACTTTTTAAGTCCTTTCAGGATGTTATGGATGACATACCAGTGTGGATTATTTTTAGATACTGCATAAAGTCTAAACATGTGAACTAAGGTGCAGTACTTTACTGTTTATTTATTAGGGTTTTGATATTATAACTTATATAAGTATAGGGGAAATCAAACAGACATGTATCAAGAAAAGATGATCAGAAAATTCACATGCATTTGTTTTATGTATCTAAATGTTCTATCCTAAAACTCTAAAAGCAGATGCTGTATGGAAAATATTTCTGTATCCCAGGTGTGCATCTTTCTCACTGTTGCCTCATCTCTGCTCTTTGTTTTCATATTTCATTAGCGGGCCTAGCAGCATGTACCTTCATCTTCAATTACCTTCCCTGTCAGCCGACTAGCAGCTCCTGTCTGCTGGTTTTAGTGATTACAGGCTTCAGGGGACAGGTTATCAGGTCATGGTTCACCTGTCACCCTGAGACCATGAGGAACATAAGGAATGAAAGAACTCTCTAGTGTGTGTCTGCTTTGGATACACTAGAGCAGGGGTGTCAAACTCATTTTCATGTCGGGCCACATCAACATCACGACTGTCCTCAAAGGGCCAGATGTGGCAGCAGAACGTATTGACAAAACTACCCAGTGTTAAAAAAAAGTTTTAAATATGAACAAATAGCTAATTTGGCACTATAGAAATAAAAAGCCAGTTCATTCATTCGCTCTGCGATGGCGTTTCTTGACAAACTGATGCTGCTTAATGCCAGCAGCATTTGGTTTGGGGCGTACCTGCCTTGAGTGTACACAGCTTCTAAAATGCTCCCATTGAAAAACGCCTTGCATTTCAAGCAACATCTTCACAATATTCTGAAATTGCACTCTTAATTCCTTGACAAGCTGATGTTTTCCCTTGAGGCTAAGAGTAGCATAGTTAGCTCTGTGTTTCGTTGTTAAGCGCCGGCGTAAAGTGTATTCCTTCACAGAGAGCCTCTTAACACAGAAGGCTGACTGGTTTTCTTCTAGCAACACAAACTGGTATTTGACTTCCCAACATTGGTTAAATCTTCTAACTTCAGCATCTATTTGTCTTTCCTTGAAAAATTTGGGAAAACTTATATATTTCTCAACTTCATCTCTTGCTAAAAATCTGCTTCAGTTAAACAAAATGACAACAATCTCTGGAGGGCCACATAAATAGTTATGGCGGGCCGGATTTGGCCCCCGGGCCTTGAGTTTGACACATATGCACTAGAGCCTGCTGCAGATGTGTTTCATTGGGCTTTCATGAAAACCATATAGTGTGGAAAGTTTGCCCATGTTTATCTTTGTTGATGAGAATAAACTACCGTATAAGGCTGTGGTGATGAGCTAATGTTTTAAAGCCACTGAGTTCTCACCAGCTTAACCCAATGTGTCTGAACAGCCTCAGAAATTATGTGGCAGGAAAATTATTGAATGTTTAATATAAACCAAGGGTGTCAAAGTCTTTATCAAAAGAGGCAAATTAGAAACGTAGTCCAAGCTGAGGGTCAACCTCAGTCAGAAGTACGTTAGCTTACAGGTACCGGAAGATGGGAGAGTTCTTTCATGTGGACTTCTTTTCACTATAACCTTAACAAAAACACAGCTGAATGATGAATGATGGATTTTCAATACAGTATTTCTATTTCCCAAACTATGAATTAATTTTTTAACCATACACCTTAAAAAGAGTTGTAATTGGTGTGTATTTGGGCTGATGAGGTCCCACTAGGCAGGCAGTCTGCATTAGTAAACAACATGGTGGATGAGATCATCTCTCCTTCATCTCATATAGGTTCTGAAGCTTGTTTCATCATGTGTGTTGATCTTTCCCTCTGAGGAATATAAATCAGGAGAAGATAATGATGATCTACCAGAGCCAGGGTTCAGAGGGTTCAGCCTCCCCTGTTTGAACCAGAGATCGACTCTGATGATCACCAAGCCATGATGGATGTTCTGTAGATGGTGAAACTGAGCCAGATGATGATGAGAACTTAAACTGATCGATTTATTTTCCTGTTTCAGATTTCCCATGTGATTGGTTTCTGTGTATGTTCACGGTTTGTCACTGTCACATTCTGCTGGTACCTTCAAACCATCTGCCACACTCCTCTTCTTACTTCCCTCCTCATGTGCTTGTGCTTATTTCTTCCTACTGGTAATGGCTGCTATGGTCGGCAGTTATTCTTGGTGGTTGTGATGGGTCACGCAGCAAACATGCAGGTCTGAACAGGCTATATACAGTAGTTGAGACTGATATGTTTTTATAACGGCTTGGTTTGAAACCGTCTCTACAGATTTCCAGTGAGGATATCTGGCTGTTTCAATCTGCCCTGGTCCTCTTCATGAACCACGTTCAGTCATTTATTACCAAATCATCCATAAATCCATGCAGTGTTCTCATTACTGCTCATTATCTTTTAGTACCGTCTCTATCTAGAATGCAACTAAACACCTTTTACAGACAAACACATGAATAAAGAGGGAAAAAACCCAGGAGAAATACTCAGAGGACCCTGACCAGTTGACCTCCACCTTCAGTGATATCAGCTGATAGTTTCACCCTTGGTGTTTTTAATTTCATTAAGGTGAAACAAACGAGTAGAAATCCTGACCCTGTCATGCAAGCAGTTTGCCATGTATAGTTACACAAAGTTTCACACTAAAGTGATTTTGTTTGTACTACCGAGTACCTTTTAAACTATAACATGCTACTGTTGCTTGGAATCCTTAAAAAGCTTCAGTTTTAATGTGGTTTATTCAAGGTTTAGAAAGGGTCTAAATTTCTAGTAGAGCTATTGAAATTGATTGTTAAACAATAACTTTTACTTTGAAGAGACCTGGAAGTGAAGAGCTTTGTTCATGCATGTGTAAGCTGTCCCAGATGCTGGAAAATCTTTAAAATTTCCTTTAAGAAAACCCTGTGCTGAGAAGATTATCCAGCTGTTAGTGCTTAGTTAGTGTCTGTATGATTACTTTGTATCACTAGTTTAACATTTTTGTTTTTTATTCAAACTTTATATTTTTTCTCAGTAAAAACAAATATATTTCTAATTCCATCTGTTATTTTGACTGTTAGGTCTAATCATAGCAGTTTAGAATAAAAAAAAAAAAACGTTTTTAACAGTCATTCACATTTTGATTAAACAGACAAGCTGAACGCGGGTGAGAGTATAAAGTATTGAAGCATGAATGTTGCTGTAAAACTAAACCTCATTACTGTCAACATGAGAGTTTGTCATCTCTGATCTCAGAATCTTATTTCTAGTTGTGTGCAGTCTGTCGGCTACAGAACGGTGTTTCCTTTCCTTCCTACTTTCTTTAATCACAGAGGATTTGAGGTAAACAGAAATAGCAGCACTTCTGAAGAACAAGCTTCTCTTTTGGTCTGATGAAGTAGACTGCACTGCATGTCGCTGTGTGTCTGTGGGTTTTTATTAAAGGACTATTTTAAGTTTTTCTAGTGAACCACGTGCTGGCTTTAGCAGATTCAAGCTAATCTACTCAAAATTAGTGTTGATGAGGACATCCTGCCTGATCACACATGGAGGTGATGATAGAAATGCTTAGCTCACCTTACCTGTTAGTCTCGAATCTTCACTGATTCTTGCATTGGAAACCACATGTTTATGAATCGGCAACGAGAGTTTTAGTTCTTTATGCTGTTAAATATCTGAAATCTCACCATCCATACATAAATATGAGATAAACTTGTTTCCTTTCTAATTAAAAATGAATTTTGCTTAATCAGAACCATCACAACATGTAAAAATGACCTATGAACTAAAATTATTTTTCTTTTTTTCAGAGTCGTTTTGAAACCTCTGCAGTTTCCTCTATTGTTGGACGGTTCTTTCCAGCTGTTTCTTTACGAGGTAACCCCCCCCCCCACACACACACACACACACACATAAATTTAAAGTTTACCTTTTGTTCATGTTTTTGAAAAATCCTCTAGGAAGAGTTTCTACCAGAGTTCACCACCCTACTCAATTATATCAACAGCCTCTGTACAGAATTGTCATATTGTTTTCTTACCATACCACCGGCTTAAGACCTTAAGAGTCCTTAAAAACTTAGAATAGTTTAATGTAATTTTGGTTAAAGGCACTATGTGGAGGATTTCAGCAAGAGAACAATTTTTGAGTCCATCGTACCATGACCCCTCCCAAAACAACCAACCCCACCCCCGCTTTCTATAGCCCCACCTCAACACGCTTGTGCACTCGCGTGTGCACACGCCGCATCACTTCGCAGCTGCCCGTAAATGAGGAAACGTTCTCGTTCCAGAATGAGTCCTCCACCAAAATAAACGCGTATCCTTGGCGAGCCTTGCCATTATGTGTGGAAAAAAGTGTAAAACTAAACATAGATCCCTCAGTAGCCGGGGAATGGATAACGTTGTAGTAGAAATTAGCTCTGACTTCTCCATGACCTGCCGAGACTGTAAACAGGAAGACACGGGGCGTCCTGTACGAGAGCGCCCCCTACCGCTACAGGTTTGTGCGAATCGTGTGCACGTTGACTGACAGCTGACAATGCAGAAATTTGAATTTTATTGGCTGAAAAAGTTTGCCGTTCAGAGAGATTTCAAAGGGGTCTATAGGAGGAAGGAGAGTATTCAGAAAACTAACAGAAGTAGTGGAACTCTACCCATGTATCATAGTTTAGACCTGAACTATCATTTAAAAACTTTGATACATAGAAAAATAATCCACATAGGAGCTTTAATGTTCACTCAAAGAGAAAGTGGTGAGAATAAATGACACACCATTCTTTGAGTTAGTCAGGATAGGGTCATACAAAACACAAAATGTCTTGGTTTTTTGTTTAAAGCTGGACGTAGACAGACAAAGTCAAACAGTTTAAAATTGATCAAGTAATCCATGTTGAGTTTTAACTGGCTTCCAGTTGATTTGTTTTAACTGTTTTTCTTACTGAGAGGGTTCAGACAGATCTTTTCTACTGGGTGAAATAATATTTACATTTAAAAATGAGTTTTGATAACATATTCATGAATGTAAAGTCAGGAACCTCTTATTCAAATTAATTTGGCATAATTCTTGCTGAAATGTTGAACTTGACATTGCAACTCAGATTTTACTCATTTTAATTGTTTGCAGACGGTAACCATGACAGACCATCTAACATGTCTTTTTATTAAATGAAGACTGAATATATGTGCATTACGTGGCAGTGGCTGGTCTCTTTTTACTTCCTTTTCACTCTTCATGACTAAACTCTGCTCTCCTGCTCCTGTGGTTTCTGGGAAGTGTCTAATCTGTTGGACTAGAGAAGTCTTCTTCCTGAGGACTCAGCCCATAACTCAGAGCCCATCCAGACCTTCCACATCAGCCAAACCACTGACTGCATCTGACCACTCCGCCACACACCCAAATGTTTGATGCTAAAAATGCAGCTGAGGAGTTTTGAAATTAACCTCAATAAATACAGAAATCAAATACAACAATTTTCAAATATTGGCCTTGCAATCCTCTTTCCTGCTGTTGTACAAACCTGTCTTTGTTGATCTCCGTAAAGAGGTTTTCTCCTCTCTGCCAGTTGAAACATCAGTGTTGGGTCACTCTCAGAGTGGTTTGGCTTAATAAACTCAGTGTTGATTTGGAAGGACTGGGTCCAGACCAGAGAACAGTTTGGACTTGCTTACGATGTTGACAGTGGTCTTAATGGTTCCAACACTTCATCCATCTTGGCTGTGAATGAAGACACCCTTCCTTCATTGTGAGCTGAAGACTCACTCTGTTTTAAGTGCTTCTGACTTTTAGGGTTTTCACACTATTCTGGGTTGGGACAACTGTTACTGAAACTCATCTATCAACATGGAAGGGAGCTTGTTTATTCTCTCACAGTGAAAATATTAGATATAACTTAAAAACGTAGTTTGTGTCTGCATGAGACTGATGTAAGACACTGACCCATTAGAACTCCACCTGTCCTGCTTATAAACAAAAGGGTTTTCTTTTCTACGGTAGTCTACAGGAAAGAGAAACCCGTGACTGTAGGAGGGAGAAGCAGTGGAGCATTGTTCAGGGAACCCTCAGGATGGAGGCCTCAGATCTACTTACCATTCCTTTAAAATGGTCAAAGAATGCTGAGAGCACAGAATTTTTATTGAGATTAAGAACAAATGTTAGTTATAGGGATGCACGTTTCCAAAATCTTATTTAACCGGCTATTGAAGCTCTTAACGGTTAATAACCGGTTAACCGTAAACTCTAGCCACCGCCCGTACCCAACCACTCCACAGCATATTTTGCCATTGTATTTTGCTCTTGCACCCTCTAGTGGCACAAAAATGTATTACACACCAGCACAAAACATGACCTGGTGTTAACCGGGCAAAAATATTATCCTCGGTAATGTCATTAACGGCAGTTTATCAGTGAACCTATTAACTATGTACCGTATTGACCCAAATATAAGACGAGGTTTTTTCTTTGATAATAATGTGAAAATGTGGGATTGCCTTATAGTCTGTGTCATGACATGACCACACCAGCAGAGGGCGCCAACGTTTTGTAAACAGCAAAGTCAATGCCAACTGGAATAGACTGAATTAAAAGTGGATCAAATTAACAGAACAGAGGCAGAGTTTCAACGCTAATTTTGAGATAATGGTGGTCAATGCAGCAGATACATCAAACTGCTGTCAGGCACCCAGGAAATATAGTTATAGAGCGTAATGACCGAAGATGGCGCATTGTGGCGATGTTTTGTGGGAAGAGACGGGACAGCTTGAGACTGACTGTGTGAGCACAGCAGATCAGAGGATTGTGAGTAAAAGCCTCATGCAGACTTTTGATTTGACATGTCATGAGCAAAGTTCTGACAGTTTGCATTATGGTATTTTTTTGCTCAGTTTTTGTTCAGTATCTCCAGTGTCTTTCCTGATGGACCCCCACACATGCTAGAATATGCATTACAGATCTTTGTGATTGCATTAATAGTCAAATATTAAATGTCTGTAATTAGGATAATATTTAAACTACTTCCTCAAATTTTCAACAAAAATTGTTTCTTTAAAAAGAGAGTTTAGGTTATTTTTCTGAAGATTAGTCTTGGAAAGAGGGGGTCGTCTTATAATCGGGGTTGTTCTATATTCGGGTCAATATGGTGCAACCCTACTTAGTTATATGATCATCTAGATCAGAAGACTGGGTTAAGTTAAGGCTTTCAATTTGTGAGTCAATAGTAATATGAAATAGTGATCAAATACAGGTTAGACTCAAAAATTTTGAATATCATGCAAAAGTTCATTTATTTCAGTAATTTAACCTAAAAGTTAAATCTAATGGACTCATTACATCCAAAGTGAGAAATTTCAAGCCTTTATTTGTTATAATGTTGATTATTATGGCTTACTGCTCATGAAAACCCAAAATTCAAGATCTCAGAAAAATATAACATTGTGAAAAGGTTCCATATTTTAGATTTTAAGTGTCACACTCTAATCAGCTAATTAATCCAAAACACCTGCAGAGAGTTCCTGAGCCTTGCAATGGTCTCAGTCTAGTTCAGTAGAAGTCACAATCATGGGGAAGACTGCTGACCTGACAGCTGTGCAGAAAACCATCATTGACCCCCTCCATAGGGAGGGAAAGCCTCAAAAGGTCATTGCAAAAGAAGTTGGATGTTCCCAAAGTGCTGTATAAATAATAAAAAGTTATGTGGAACTTGGGGGAAAAGTCTAGAAAAAAAAGTACACAAGCAGCAGGGATAACCGCAGCCTGGAGAGGATTGTCAGGAAAAGGACATTCAAAGTGTTGTGGACCTTTACAAGGAGTGGACTGAGGCTGGAGTTAATGCATCAAGAGCCACCACACACAGACAGATCCTGGACATGAACTTCAAATGTCGTATTCCTCTTGTCAAGCTGCTCCTGATCAACAAACAGCATCAGAAGTGTCTTAACTGGGCTAAAGACAAAAAGAACTGGTCTGTTGCTCAGTGGTCTAAAGTCCTCTTTTTTGATGAGACAATTTAGTATTTTATTTAAACCAAGGTCCCAGAGTCTGGATGAAGAATGGAGAGGTACACAATCCCAGATGATTGAAGTCCAGTGTGAAGTTTCCACAGTCTGCGTTGATTTAAGGAGCCATGTCATCTGATGGTGTTTGTCCACTGAGCTTTATTAAAGGTCCCATGACATCGGTTTCCATGTTTTCTGACTTATCTATCATGTTGCAACGTTGAGTTCTCACCTTAAACCTGCCAGAAAGAGCAAAAAACGGCGTCCATCTGTCTCCTAGTACAGCCAGTGAGAAGCTCTTCCAGATTTCAGACCCAGGTTTCAAACAGTTTTTTTCACTCCAGCCCGCTATGAGGTCATAGTGATCCGGACTTGCTTATATGGTAAATTCTCCTCCCACATGCACGTTCACGACAACTGGAGCGAGGCAGTGCCACCGCCATTGCCCATAGACCGTGTAGTGTTTAGTTTCAGTTTCGTTTCTCTTTCACGCGACGGCACTGCCCCCTGCTGCAGCAGAAGTGTCAGGCTGCCAAATAAGGAGAAACCCAGCAGAACCGGAAGGCGGCGCTTTCTTCTGATCTCTGAGTTGCTCGTTAGGAAATAATTACAACGTATTTTGAGTTATAATGGTGCAACGCTGATCTAGAGGCATCAAAGATTACACCTGTTTAATATAAAGTGATTTAAATATGGAGTCGGGCACTTTAAGTCCAGAGTCAATGCAGCCTCTACCAGGAGATTTTGGAACAGTTCATGTTTCCTTCTGCAGACCAGCTTTTTGGAGATGCTGACTTCATTTTCCAGCAGGACTTGGTACCTGCCCACACTGCCAAAAGTATAAAAACCTGGTTCAGTGACCATGGATTACTGTGCTTAGCAGACTGGCCTGACCTGAACCCATAGAGAATCTATGGATCATTGCCAAAAGAAAGATGAGACATTAGATCGAACACTGCAGAAGAGCTGAAGGCTGCTATTGAAGCTTCCTGGTCCTCCATAACACCTCAGCAGTGCCACAGGCTGATAGCATCCATGCTACGCTGCATTGAGGCAGTAATTGATGCAACAAGAGCCCAAACCAACTGAGTACATATGCATACTTATACTCTTCAGAGGGCTGACATTCCTCTCTTTAAAATCCTTGTTTTATTGATTTCATGTAACATTATGATTTTCTGAGATTTTGAATTTGGGGTTTTCATATCTGGCTTTGCATGTAATGAGTCTATCTCATATTAGATTAACCTTTTAAGTTGAATTAATGAAATAAATGAACTTTTCCATGATATTCTAATTATTAGAGTTTCACTTGCATATTTCTTAGGTTGTTCGTTTGAAAAATGAAAATAAAAAGAGTAATTGTGAATTTAAAATGGTCTAAAATTGTCATAATTGTGATTTAAAAAAAACTCAGTCACTGTACAACTTTAGGGGTACTCTCACTGTAGGTTTTTCTGGAGGTTCTTTCTGTTGACTCTCAGTTTTGACTGCAGGGATCAGAGGCAGAGACTCAGATTGGAAACAGTCACGTGCCTCAAAGTTCCGGTAAAATTACCCCGAAGTTCCGATAGTGGAAACGGGCCTTATTGAGACTACTCTGAACATTCAAGATGTACCTTTAGGGTGAGGTTATGTTTCAGTCTTTCCTGCATCTCATCTCTTTCGGTCTTCTCACTTGTGTCCACTAGTCTGTTCATTTTAAAACCTTTTTTCTCTTTTCTTAGAAATGCTTGTGGTTTGGTTCTACAGTATAGTGTGTTGATGTCCCAACACCTAACTCTAACAGTTAGAGAATTTGAATAAAAGCACAATTATACTTTCTGCTTTGCAGTTTAGCTTAAATATCTGTTGGAATTGGAGAGAAGTCACTGTCAGAAAGTTGCATGAACAAAGTAGGGAGTGAGCTAAATTATTCTCTTGAGAAACAAACTGAAATGAACTAATTCTGGTTCTGAATAATGAATTACAAGTACACAAATTTAGAGAGAAAAACATGAATATGATCAGTACTCAGGTTTGTTTCAATTTTGCTTCAGACGGTCTAAAGACCGATATATGGCCCCTGAGCCTCGGGTTGCAGACCCCTGTACTATACAGTGACAGAGTGAAGGGCTGTTAGGGAAACCTAGCACAACTGAAATAATAATTAAATAGAAGTAGTCATGTTTGGGTTTAAAGGGATATTTAGGACATTTTGAAGTGGCGTTCTATCAGTTATTTACCTACAGTAAGGAGCCTACCCTCCGATGACATCCCTCACAGTGGGTGGAGTCTCTAAATACATGGAAGTCTGATTGGAGCAATACTCCTGGCTATAGATCAGGTGGGACACTGCTGCAGATTGGTGGCAAGTTTTCAACATTATGCATCAGCATCTGAAAAGATACTCGACTTCTAAAGCAGCAAAGGGCACTAAGAAGTCAGATAGGCTGTCTGACACATTTTAGATAAATATTTGAAGAAACTTTTAGATCAGAATCTGAGCCAACGTTTGATGGAATAATGCTGCCTGTGTTAACGTGCAGGGTTTAATGAAGCCTACAGCATTCATTAGGCTTTACAATTTAGTTATCGTTAGAAAAGTAAGTTGTATAAGTAGTCTCTATAGCTGCATATATTTGAAATCAAGCAAATCAATCAAATGTAATACAAACACTTCCTAACACACTGATGGCTGAAGTCAATCCTACTTTTGATTACCGGTAGTCTCACAAATAACAGAGGAAACGTGGACAGATTTGACATCCACAACATATTGAATCTTCAAGCTTTTTTATTTTTAAATACATAAATATAAAGTAAATATTAATTTGTATGCAACACTTTATTTTTGGGTAAAACAATAAATCCCCAATTTGACTGTAAACAAAAATCTAAAATAAAATGACTGATTTAATTTACACACACACATGTATAAGAAGTTTATTAGAACTGATTGATAAATTAGTTGATAAAATAAGCAATACAAAAATTAATCATCAGTGGCAGCATTAATACACAGCAGATGGAGTGAAGAAGAATAAATAATATAGATAGTTTTAAGGAATAGGAAGATTTCAAGTACATCTGTTTTGCACAGGACAGCTTGTCCTTCAGTCTTTGTTACAGGCATGACATCAGTGTCTCTGTGTTGAGACAGGAAAATCTTAGCACACTGCTGCTGCCATAAAAACAACACAATAATGAGATGACATCACAGTGGGTCAGTAATTAAATCAGCAGACTGCTGTCTTGGAGGTTTACTAGGAGGATTGTGGGTAACGATGTGGTGTTCTGGAGGATTCTGTACCTTGAACTCAACAATGCAAAATTGCATGGATGTATGATGTTTGTGTTATAGATCTTATTGTAGCTGGCTCTTCTGGTATCTTTTTTCCAAACAGTAAAAGAAGAGTAGCAGGACTTGTTGGTTTGTCTCATTTAGTAGATGATTTAAGGTTGGGGTAAAATAACCTTCCTGGTCTGACATTAAAAGGGCATGAGTTTAATTATTACACTTTAGACAAAACCTCATTAGCTTAGTGACCTGTAAAGCAGCAGAGGCCACCGTTGAAACGCCAGCAGGCTTCTGGTCTGACAGTGGGTGATGTATTAATCACAGTGTGTGCTCCTGCAGCTCCCAGCACTAGAAAACAGATTCACATTGTTTCATGTAGAGAGGATAGTACAATAATCAGGGAAGTGTTAAACACTTCAGCCAGTAAACAAGCTGGGTCTCACTCCTTTTCCTCCAGGGAGCAAATCCACCACACAGACCGCCTGTTTGACTATTTTAAGTTCCCCCGAAAACTTTCATAAAACCTCCTTTTTATGAGAACTTCAAAGAACTTCAAAACTTGCTGAGGGGGAAATAACTCCTCTATCAACCCGCGTCAATATGCCCTGAGCAAAGGAGCTTCGCCTTCCTGCTTCTGGTGGAAATGATGTGAATAAGCTGCTGAAAGAAGGAACTTTACCAGACTCTGCAGATGAACACCAAAGATTAGCAAAGCTACAGGAAAGGTGAGGCTAAGTAAAAAACAGAATCTGTCATCAGTTTTTAACAGTTCAGCAAACAAACAAAAAACCTGAGAAACTCTTTTATCTTTCAGAAAATTGTTGTGAATCTCACCACGGCAGTTTCTGCTCTGACAGGCAGGATCAGCTCCATAATTTGCTGGAACAAAACAATGTTCTGTTCCACACATATTGGAGACAGTAATGTCTTTATTCTGCTGGCTGCAGAAGATTTGGGTTGGGGTGGGGGGTTAACTAGTGCTGTGTGCTGGGGAGCAGCAGCTTTAAGCTTCATTGGTCCACTGTAGGAGCGACTGGTGCAGAGGTCGTGGTTGGGCCAGCCCAATTAGAGATGGATCCAGGGTCTTTAATGAGGAGAGGGGATGAAAGGACTGCCAATTACTCTGTGCAGCTTTGTGCTCAACACAACCTGATACTGTAAAGATTCAGCTTGATTAACCTGCAACAGCTCTAGATTTGTTTATTCTTTACAAGGAAAATTGTCAAAAGGGAGGCTGTTAATTAGCGCTCATAATGTTTGAACTCTTTCACAAAATGCTATTTTTATAAGTGTTGCCCTCATCATAGGGGTTTATTGGGATCAACAGTCCAGTGTCAGAGGTATCAATCCAATAGAACGCTTCTGTAGCATTATCAATTACGCTATGCCTCTGACCTTTTGACCCCTTGACCATCACACACACAACAATCCTCTTTTTGCCAATAACTTGGATTATAATGACTCTTTATCATGCTTTAACCTCTGATAACCTGAATCAACATTCTTCCAGGGGTCCAGGTCGGTTTTTCCGGAAGATTCCACAGGACTCTTTTAGTAATAATAATAAACTTAAAGACTCTTGGTGTCTCTTTCTAAAATGACACTCTTTAATCTACTGTTACATGAAGGCTCTTAATGTGATTAATGCACTTTCTCCTACAGTGTTATAAATGTTTGATCCAGCTTCAGTATTATTTTTATATAAACCTTAAAATCATACGGTTTACATATTTTTACTTTGCTAAGGTTAAATCAGTGTTATTACTTGAAATAAGTCTTCCATTAAGGTAATGTGACTTTAATGATCTGAGAATGTGACTTGTTAAAATCCCACTAGCCACTTTAAGAAGATCCATTCTGATTGGCTCCTCTTGAGCCACAGCTCCCTGTTAGCTCACTTCACTTCCTGAAGAGTGCAGTCTCTCAGTCAGCCTTACTGAGACGAGACCGCTCGCTGTTCACCTGCTACACAGCTGAGCTATTCCAGGGTTCGGTCTCCGTCTTCTGTGTGGGTACTAGCCCCACTTCACGGCCGACCTCCTCTCCTCCCCTGAGAGCAAGACTACGCCAGTCTTACTCTCTCTGTCAACATGGGGATGACTGTTCCAGCCTCCACCGACCAGAGATAAACTTATAAACTCGCGTCTTTCTTCTACTGATGCATTCTCATGTGGAGGAGTTAGCTGAAGGTGAAGCTAATGCTAGGTCCCTTAAAAATTTAAAAAGGCAACTGGACTTCTCTTGTTTCTTGAGGACATGTCGCCCCTAATTCAAGGGGTTTCCAATTTTTCCCACTTACAAAGAATGTAGAGGTCTGTAATTTTCATGATAGGAACGCCTCAGCTGTAAGAGACAAAATCTAAAAATAATACAATTTTATGATTTTTACAAAGTCATTAATATCATAGTTGCATATTAATATTGCATGAAATACCGTAAGTATTTGATACAATAGAGAAATAAAAAATGTTTGGTACACAGAACTTTGTTTCCACTTCCAGAGGTGCCTCCGATGCCCCTCCACCTCTCCCTGGTCATAACCATTCACCCCCGTTAAACTTCTGTGGTCCAACAGAGCAATAACCTGGTTTCTGACGATCCGACAAGGTTCACTGAGGAATCTTCAAACAAGCTAGGTATAGCTAGCTATTTTACACAAACACGTCTCAGAGCTCTCACCCCTCCCATCGTGTATAATCCTTGTGCCGCGCCTCCTCCGAACATAGGACCATGCATTACCACACTAACAATAGAGAGCAAAACATCAGCCGTTGAAACGTTCCCCCAGGTTTTTCCCTCTTTCTACGTCCAAACATTTTAAGTTTTCTGCTAGCTGAAAAAGTGTTTTTCTTTTTGGGACTCTGGTATTTTTTCCTAAAATTGAAGCGGTAACACCCGGCCGTTTCTGTCCTCCTCTCACTTCCAGGATGTTCTGCTTTAAAATGCTCCAGCACGGATTAATGGAGGATCCAAGCAGTGCAGAAGTGCGACGCTTCAGCGAGACAGACTGCTGGAATATCCAATATTTGCTTTTGGTCCAAAACGTATGATTGGCTGAGGTTTTTAGAAAACTGCGAGGGAACCACCTTATTGATTTCTTTCGGGGGGTTTAATCACCACAATATATTTATAGCTATACTATGTTAGAACGTTGTTAAGAGGCATGAAAAAAAAAAAACATTTTAAGCTACATTGTTTATCAAGCTTCCAGTGGTACCTTTACTGTTCTTGAACCTACAGGCAGGACTGCCTTCTTGCTCGGCTGAGTAAGAATTTATTTTTGGTGTTTTTGCTTTCAGAATTATGGCAAACAGAAATTACCACAGGAAGGGAAGTGTTGCAGCCAGAGTAAACAGGAAGCTGGTTGTGTGGAGGTGTTTATTCATGTCATTAGTAATGGCTGTGGTTTGTATTGTATCACACAGATGCAGCCCTAAACAAAATGT
This sequence comes from Callopanchax toddi, assembly GCA_006937965.1. Taxonomy (NCBI): domain Eukaryota; kingdom Metazoa; phylum Chordata; class Actinopteri; order Cyprinodontiformes; family Nothobranchiidae; genus Callopanchax; species Callopanchax toddi. The sequence continues at coordinate 951,730 of SSNR01000182.1, forward strand.
TATGTTGGGAGAGAAGTTGTCTTATCACAGTTCTTAACTACAGGTTGTGTTTTGGAGAAGTGGACAAAGTTCAATAAAAAGACTTGAGAGTAACATGTTTCTCATTCTGAGACTCTGAACATAAACATGAAAACATTGCAAATGATCTGAAGGTGTCTCATGGAAACTACTGCTGTACATGATTTATTATTATTTTGGATTTTTATATTAGCTGATCACAGTCCTTTTCTGCCTGATGTTTCTGTGATGAATCACCAAACCCATAGTCTAATTGTTGTTCATATGATCATAATAACAGTTTACAGCATTTCTTTCCTAAATAAACACACACATTATATTTTACTGTTATGAAAAAGTAGATTTCGACCCAGCCTTTGAAAATAATCAAACTACACAAAGTGTGGTCATGCTGCTGAATATTCACAGGAATGAGATTCCAGAGATAAAGATGAGGGACTTTGGTTCTGAGGGTCACTACTAGGGATGCTCCGATCACGTTTTTTGCTGCCGATCACCGATTCCAATCACATGGATTGGCTGTAAATCTCACATTGTAGTAATGATGAGGGCTAGTGGCTACTTGATCTGTTAAAAATGAACCATAAATCATTTGGACAAAAACTTGCAGGAACAATGTAGACATTCATACATCCATCCATATAGAAATGTGTATTGTGTATATATATAATATATTTCCAATCTTTATAGAAATTTATTATTTTTATCCGTATAGGAATCTATTAATTGTATATATATTTAAATACTTAAAGCAGATATGTGGATTATTTTTCTATATATCAAAGCTTTTTAAACGTTTTAAAAGATATTTCAGGTCCAACTATGAACTTTTTCAGCCAATAAAATTCAAAATATTGCATTGTGGGCTGACGGTCAACGTGCATGCGCTTTGCGCAAACTTGTAGAGGTGAGGGCTGCGCTCCCAGAACGCTCTGTCTGTCTCCCTGTTTTCAGCGGTCATGGAGGAGTCGGAGCCAATTTCCACTAAAAAGTTATCCATTCCCCGACTACTGAGAGATTTATTCATATTTTTAAACATTTCTCCACATAGAATGGCTAGGCTTGCCAAGGATATGCGTTTATTTTGGTTGGAAACTCATTCTGAACCGAGCGTTTCTCATTTCCGGGTTCTCCAGCTCCAGTCCAGTAGCCACTCGCTGCTCAGAGAGACGTATTATAAGCACAGAGACAGTCAGGTCTTAGAGCCTCGTACAGTGAGAGAACATGATTAGTGAGCTGTGAATGATTGAACCCTGCAATGTAATCATAGTTTGAGCAGAAGTTGCTCAGTTTCTGCCCGACTAGAGTCCGGAGTGACGTGCATGCGCTCACGTGCGCGCGTGTCGAGGTGGGGCTATAGAAACCGAGAGGGGGAGAATGACTGTTTTGGGAGGGGCCGTGATACATGGGTTTAAAAAGATGCTCTCTTGCTGAAATGCTGCACAAATCAGCTTTAAGCATAAATTCTCTGAGCAAAAGATCCCCATTAATTAGTTTGTGGTTGAAATAACGTTTTGAGAGAAATCGTTTTTTTCTACTGCTACTCGGACACTGAAAAGTCAAAATTGTTTTGACAGTCTGGTCCATTTTTTGCCCAGAAAGAATGAACTTATTACTGACAACGGTCCAGATCACTGCTAAAGAGTCACCTACCTGTGCTGTCTGCTCTCAGCTCCACCTGTCTGATCTTCTCCACCTGCTGCCCGGCACGCTGCTTTGTCCTCTCCTCCAGTGCATAATTTAGCAACCAAAGAATGTAAGTGGTAAATGAAGCACATTATATATTTCTAAAAATTACATTATGATAAACCACCATCAAAATATGAAAGGCGGGCGGTTGTGCTTTTGTCTGTGTGTGTTTGTTGGTCAAAAATTACATGAATCACTAGTGAAATTCTCCCAGAGTCTTGATTGGATGTTCATCTACATCTGATTCACTTTTGAGTTGACATTAACAAAGATGGCCTCCAGAGTCACCTGACTACAGAAAAAAGCTAATAAAATGTCTGTAACTTAGTCAATTTTACAGGTATTGAGCTGTATAATTAGATGTGTTAGTAGCTGAGAGTCGTATGTCATCTTCCTGACTATAATGGCATAATGGCATAAGATGATCTTAGTTTTAAACTAGCATAAAGAGCGGTGGATTATAGGGAGTGCTCTGAGGGCTGTAGTTCCTTAATAAGACATGATTTTACTTTGACTTCTGGTTAAGGTGTAATCTTCTTAGATCTGATCATCTTCTGGTCCTTCTGCAGCCCAGCTGATAGGAGATTCTGGTTTGAGTGCTCCACCTTTGTCCCAATGTGTTCTATTGATTTTCACTTCATCCAGATAGAGTTTCTGCCACAGTAACAAATTACATCTACATTGTTCAGGACACTTTAGCCTGAGTGTTGTGGAGCAGACTTCATTGTTGCTTACAGATTTGGCAGCCTGAGACTTAGATTTATTCTCACACCATTAACATTTAGTAGATATTTAATGGAATCAAAGTTTAGTCTTTTTAGACTAAAGTTAAAGTAATCAGGTGACCTAACACTGATGGGACGTCTCTGGTGTGGAAGTTCTTCACTGTGGATTAACATTAAACAGATTTCTTCTTAGTTTTATGTTTTTATTTGATCACTGTTTACAAAGAGAATACCTCGGCTGAATTTCTCCTCAGATTCTGAACCACTTCAACATATTTATTACTTATTCAGACTTTCTGGATCAGTATGTCCTGACTGAACGTTGTTGGAAGCATAAATAAAGTTTATTTCCCACTCAGAGAAAACAAACTAGCTTTATTAAAACAAGACGTCCTTCAAACTGATTATAAATTATTCTCCTTGTGCTACAATCTGTACAGAACTACTGAAAATATATGGTTTTCTACCTGGAGAATTTTTGTATTCTGGTCAAAAACAAATACTTTAAAAACTAGACACTTTAAAAACGCTGCTTCTTAAAGTTATAAAATAAAAACCTGAAAGACGTTTAAACGTTAAGATTTCACCTTAGATTTAAAGCTAAGCAAAATGATAGACTGAAAAGTCTTTACAGATACTTGTGGATTAAATAGACTGTGTTAATAATTAGCTGGTGGATAAGTCCTAAAGTGTCGTCAACCATAGCATACAAACTACATATTTGAGGAGAAAAGTGAAGTAAGAGAGTGGAAACGGTTGATTGTCTCTAAACCACAGAGTACCTCCTAAACGGGTTGTGTGTGTTAATAGTGTGTATTGCTAGCTGTTTGTGTTGTTTGTAATGGGTTTTACCCACACACATTGTGACTGGATGTTAACTGCTCTGAATTGTAAACATGCTGTTTAGAGAAACGAACTGAACTGATATCAGCTGGTTTTAGTGCTTGAGAATAACTTTGTGTGCTTTAATAATGTGAGTGCATATTAATCTTAATTAGTTGCTAAAGCCTAAACACAGTATTTCAGTTGTTAGAATCCTAGAAAGAGCCGTCTGTACTTCAGGACCTCTCATCGGACACCAGAGCTACAGAGAGCCTTGAGTCACAGCAACTGAACCGAAACACGACCCGAACAAGCTCAACCTGGGAGAGATGTGGCAGATAACCGAGTGATGGAGAGGATTTTCTTCTTCTCTTTTAAAATATTTTGGTCTAGCAATCAAATCATCCAAATTGTGAAATGGATAAATCCTTGTGACCTTTAAATCCCCAAAATACAAGGAGTCTTTGTGTGTGTGTGTGTGTGTGTGTGTGTGTGTGTGTGTGTGTGTGTGTGTGTGTGTGTGCGTGCGCCCAGGTTGAGCTGGGATGTGGGCGGAGCAAACTGATGACATATTTATAAAATACACAGGAAGAGATGCATAATATGAAATATCTGCTCTTAAATTATGGAATAAAATGGTTGAAGCTCTTTAGGGAAATGGACTGCAGATGAAATAAAAAATAAAGGGTTTTCTGTTCAGTTTAGGTTCTTTCTGATTTTTGTGGCCTTTAATCACTTGCACTCTACTGTATTATATTTTATAGAAGATACATTTAATGTGAATTTACAAAAATGTGAAAAACATTCATTTGATGAAGAGAAGATAGATTTGTTCCTTCTCTTTTCGTCTGGTAGTTCAGGTCTGAGAGTCCAGGGGGAGTTAGGTTAAAGTGTGGCTTCATCCCCGTCTCCTCCCAGCTCTGATGAGATTAGAAAAGTGCTAAATGGGTAGGGGGTGGGGGGCAGAGCTCAGAAACACTGAGGCTGAAGAGAGGAGGCAGGTGGGTGCTCCTGCAGGAGGACTGTGGAGTCGAGAGGAGGATTCTGTGTTTTGAGACGAGGTTTGTCATGTAGAGTACATTTCTGTTCTCTGTTTTCTTGTGTCATGATGTTGGTGTGTTTCCTAGAAAACAAACTACAGATTTTAGTTTTCGTGTTGGATGTTTTATTTCACGCTGCATCAGGAAGAAAACCTTTATCTCTCTAAATCCAGAGGTACTAAACTTGTAGGATTGTTTCCATTAAAGCTGCCTCATCAGACACGTTTTCTACAGCATTGCTCCAGTAAATGAATTTGTGCTGAACACTAAGTGAACTGAAGGATTCTGTTACCTATTTGTTAAATGCTGATGTGATAAATGTGCTGTAACTCTGACGATGGCTGAAGATGAGGATTAATCCGACTGTCTCTTTTTCAGGAAGCCATGCTGAGCTGAAGCCGTAGTAACAGCAGCTGACAGCAGGACTATGCGTTAAGGATTGTCTCTTGAATCTTTAACTTTGAGCCCACTGATATTCCTCTCTGACTGTTAAGAGGAATTTGTCCCGGCAATGGGGAGGAAGAAGATTCAGATCACCCGGATCTTAGATGAAAGGAACCGACAGGTCGGTGTCCCCTTCCTCGTCTGTCTTCTTTCATCAGGTCTTATAATTATGTGCTGCTTTCTGCACTAAAACATTTGTGTATATGTTGTGTGTAGGTAAGCTGCAGCAGTGTAGAAGTTCATCATAAAACACAAAGTTTTACTGAGAAAAACATCAACCAGCTGGTTTTATTTCAGCATATCTGATTTAAAATGTGCTGCCCTGCTATAAACATGCACGTTTGTTTATTTTGGGATCTAAATGAGCAATGAGTCAAAGCCCAATTAACCTTTTGGTGTCTGATCCACTTATAAACAGGCATTGCAGCTGTCAGTGCTCAGATTATCAGTTTTCAGATAAACCATGTGAGGATGAACTTCCTGTAAACATGATGGCTTATCTCACGGGGACTGTAATTCTAATATTTATACAATATTATGTATAATGCCTTCTTAATCTCCCTTATCCAACAAGCCAGAGATAATGTTTTTGTCTGTCTAGCACATGTGTGTGTTAGTGAAATTTCCCTTGAACCACTGAAAGGATTTTATTCAAATTCTCTGAAAGTCTTAGTTGGATGAACATCTAAAACTGATTACAACGTTTGTACTCAGTCCAGCTCAACATGGCCCTCAGCTACTTGGCATCAACAAACACTAAATTGTCTAAAACTCAGTTTTGCAGATAATGAGCTAAAATTTGGTGTTTGTAGCTGAGAATCTCACATACTCTTGAGAGCTATGACATCACACAGAAAAAATGTAAATATTTATATATTAAGATTTGACCAAAATGTCTGTAACTCCACCAATTCTCAACAGGACGTATTAATTTAAACCTCACCTGAATGGCTTCAGATGATATGCATTCTTTGAACATATTAGACATCACACACTGACATTAATATGTCTGTGTCGATCAAATATTATCATAAAATACGTTTATCAGCCTTCATTTCAGCCAAATGAAGTAACGTCGTCGTCTCGTCTCGTCTCGTCTTCTTCCGCTTATCCGGGTCCGGGTCGCGGGGGCAGCATCCCAATTAGGGAGTTCCAGACAGTCTTCTCCCCAGCCACTTCTACCAGCTCCTCCGGCAGGATCCCAAGGCGCTCCAGGGCCAAACCAGAGATATATTTTCTCCAGCGTGTCCTGGGTCGACCCGGGGGCCTCCTGCCGGCAGGACATGCCTGAAACACCTCCCTGGGGAGGCGTCCAGGGGGCATCCTAACAAGATGCCCAAACCATCTCAACTGGCTCCTTTCGACATGGAGGAGCAGCGGTTCTACTCCGAGTCTCTCCCGAATGTCCGAGCTCCTCACCCTATCCCTAAGGCTGAGCCCGGCCACCCTGCGGAGAAAACTCAATTCGGCCGCTTGTATCTGCGATCTCGTTCTTTCGGTCACTACCCAAAGCTCATGACCATAGGTGAGGATTGGGAGGTAGACCGACCGGTAAATCGAGAGCCTTGCTTTCCGGCTCAGCTCCTTCTTCACCACAACAGACCGGTTCAGCGTCCGCATCACTGCTGACGCTGCCCCAATCCGCCTGTCGATCTCCCGCTCCATCCTTCCCTCACTCGTGAACAAGACCCCGAGATACTTGAACTCCTCCACTTGAGGCAGGACCTCTCTCCCGACCTGGAGTTGGCAAGCCACCCTTTTCCGACCAAGAACCATGGCCTCAGACTTGGAGGTGCTGATCCTCATCCCAGCCGCTTTACACTCAGCTGCGAACCTCCCCAGCAAGAGCTGAAGGTCAGAGCCTGATGAAGCTAGGAGGACCACATCATCTGCAAAAAGCAGAGACGAGATTCTCCTGTCACCAAACTCAACACCCTCCACACCACGACTGCGCCTAGAAATCCTGTCCATAAAGGTTACGAACAGGACCGGTGACAAAGGGCAGCCCTGGCGGAGTCCAACCCTCACTGAGAACAGATCCGACTTACTGCCGGCTATGCGGACCAGACTCACACTCCTCTGGTACAGGGACTGAATGGCCCTTAACAAAAGACCATCCACCCCGTACTCCTGGAGCGCCCCCCACAGGGTGTCCCTGGGGACACGGTCATAAGCCTTCTCCAAATCCACAAAACACATGTGGATTGGTTGGGCAAACTCCCATGACCCCTCCATCACCCTAGCGAGGGTAAAGAGCTGGTCCACAGTTCCACGACCAGGACGAAAACCACATTGCTCCTCTTCAATCCGAGATTCAACCATCGACCGGAACCTCTTCTCCAGTACCCTGGAGTAGACCTTCCCAGGGAGGCTGAGGAGTGTGATCCCCCTATAGTTGGAACACACCCTCTGGTCCCCTTTCTTAAAAATGGGAACCACCACCCCGGTTTGCCACTCAGCAGGAACTGCCCCCGATGACCACGCAATGTTGCAGAGACGTGTCAACCACGACAGTCCTACAACATCCATAGCTTTCAGATACCCAGGCCGGATCTCATCCACCCCCGGGGCTCCGCCACTGCGTAGTTTTTTGACTACCTCAGCGACTTCTGCCCCAGAGATTGGACAGTCCATCCCCAGTTCTCCCAGCTCTGGTTCCTCATAGGAATGCGTGTCGGTGGGATTGAGGAGTTCCTCAAAGTATTCCTTCCACCGCCCGACTATAGCCCCAGTTGTCAGCAGCTCCCCGTCCCCACTGTAAACAGTGTGAGCGAGTTGCCGCCTTCCTCCCCTGAGGCGTCGGATGGTTTGCCAGAACCTCTTTGGAGCCGACCGATAGTCTTTCTCCATGGTCTCGCCGAACTCCTCCCACGCTCGAGATTTTGCCTCGGAAACTGCCACTGCTGCACCCCGCTTGGCCCTCCGATACCCATCAGCTGCCTCTGGAGACCCACAGACTAGCCACGCCTTGTAGGCCTCCTTCTTCAGCCTGATGGCTCCCCTAACCTCTGGTGTCCACCAGCGGGTACGGGGGTTACCGCCACGATTGGCACCGGCTACCTTGCGACCACAGCTAGCAACAGCCGCCTCAACAATCGCAGAGCGGAACAAGGCCCATTCGGACTCAATGTCCCCCACTGCTCTCGGGACGTGGTCGAAGCTCTGCCGGAGGTGGGAGTTGAAGACCATCTTGACAGGCTCTTCTGCCAGGCGTTCCCAGCAGACCCTCACTATACGTTTGGGTCTACCAGGTCTGCGTAGCATCTTCCCCTGCCATCTGATCCAACTCACCACCAGGTGGTGATCAGTTGACAGCTCCGCTCCTCTCTTCACTCGAGTGTCCAAAACATATGGTCTCAGGTCAGATGATACAACTATAAAGTCAATCATCGACCTGTAACCTAGGCTGCCCTGGTACCAGGTGTACTGGTGGGCATCCTTATGTTCGAACATGGTGTTCGTTATGGCCAAACTGCGACTTGCACAGAAGTCCAAAAACAGAACACCACTCGAGTTCAGATTGGGCGGGCCGTTCCTCCCAATCACGCCCCTCCAGGTCACGCTGTCATTGCCCACGTGAGCATTGAAGTCTCCCAGCAGGACTATGGAGTCCCCAGTAGGAGCGCTATCCAGCACTCGTCCCAGGGACTCCAAAAAGGGTGGGTACTCTGAGCTGCTATTTGGTGCATAAGCACAAACAACAGTCAGGACCCGTTTCCCAACCCGAAGGCGCAGGGAAGCTGCCCTTTCGTCCCCCGGAGAAAACCCCAACATACAGGCAGAGAGTCTTGGGGCCCAGCCCTCCGCCTCTCACCCGGAGCAACTCCAGCATAGAAGAGAGTCCAACCCCTCTCAAGGACTCGGGTTCCAGAGCCAACGCTATGTGTCGAGGTGAGCCCGACTATATCTAGCCGGTATCGCTCAGCCTCTTCCACAAGCTCCAGCTCCTTCCCCGCCAGAGAGGTGACGTTCCATGTCCCGATAGCCAGTTTTTGTGTCCGGGAATCGGACCGCCAAAGCTCCCGCCTCGGTCTGCCATCCGATCCACATTGCACCAGACCCTTCATGTTCCTCCTGCAGGTGGTGGGCCCACAGTTGGATGAGCCCATGTCTCCGGTTCGGGCTGGGCCCGGCCGGGCCCCATGGGCGAAAGCCCGGCCACCAGGCGCTCGCTCACGGGCCCCAACCCCAGGCCTGGCTCCAGGGTGGGACCCCGGTAACCCTCCGGGCCGGGTACACTGGCTCGATGATTGTACTTGCATGAAGAGTCTTTTGAACCGCACTTTGTCTCACCCCTCACCTAGGACCAATTTGCCATGGGTGACCCTACCAGGGGCACAAGTGCCCCAGACAACATAGCTCCTAGGATCATTAGGGCACTCAAACTCCTCCACCACGATAAGGTGACGGTTCACGGAGGAGCAAATGAAGTAACAGAAGACTAAATGTGATGCAGCTTATCCAGATGTTGACAGATTTGTTCTTTGAAGGACCGACTGAGTACCCCTGTGGCTCAGCTCTAAAGAACCCCTGAAGCTGCTACTTCTGAGAAGCCAGTGCACACAGCTGGTGATGAGGGTGGTCATTTTGGTTTTGGTGGTTTCGGACAGCGCCCTGTCATTAGCAGGGCGTGTCAGCGTCGGGGACACACAGTGGCCTTTTCTCCGCTCGCCTCCGTCTGCAGCCACACGGCTGCCCACTGGAATCCCTCGCTGTCTGTCTCCTCTATATATATCACCCCCAACAGCACAACAAATACCAGCCTGTCTGGAAGGAGTGCACAGGCTCTGGAAATAGGGATGTGGCTGGAAAATAAATATCTGGGATGGTGTTTACATTTGATGTTTGGATGTCTTAGCCAGAGCCTTTTTAGATAGACACTACTCTAGTTGTGTCCTGTTGTTGGAGCCGGTCTTATATTTAGATTCTGGACTCTATTTTAGGAAGTTACCTTGTGGTTGTGTTTTATCTGTCAAACACATCAACTGTTTTTAGCAGTTTTTTTACAGTTTATCTCACAATTATGTTAAAAGACATTTCTGTATTAGGAGACAGAACTGTGATATACCAGCTTCTCAGGGATCGATTTTTACATCCTGATCATGTGAGGATAAAACGATCTATACCTTATTGTTCCCAGTATAAGACGACCCTGATTTTAAGGCGACCCCCTTTTTCAAAATGTTCCTTTTTGACAATTAAATCTCGTATTTTATAAAGAAAATGTTTTTTAGTTGGGAAAAATATTCCATATAGCATCTTTTAAATTTAAATCTGAGTTTAGTTAGTTGAGGCTGAGATGGAGTCTGATCTGGAGCCACGTTAGAGGAGTTCAGTCTAAACACGGAGCTGAAAGGACCCCCCCCCCCCGTACTCAGGGGATCCCACTATTATGATCAGATCATAACTTCTGCTCAGTTGCTGCTTCACCCGCCCAACTGTTGAACTGCTCTGTTCAGGACTCCCATCGTAAAGCTCCTGCGGCGTCCGGTCCCTGAGGCCGATTCTACCGTACTCCTCGCTGTATCTGACTACTCATGCCAGTCTGCACCACACCAATCTGATGTTTTCCTATTCAGACTCAGGCTACTTTTACATGTGGTCCATAATCAGATACATATCTGATGTTTTTCAAAGGGACCTCGGTCTGAATGGTCATGTCTCATTTCATCTGACTGTTACATCACTGGAGTGTGACAGATGGCAGAAATCTGCTGCAGAAGATGTCACGTCTTCCTCATGCAGGTCACTTCAGGGCCTCAGCCTATTTACACTGAAGTCTGATGGAGGTTGCATCTAAATTATAATGAGAACAATCACACAGAAAAAGCAGATCTAAGCAAAAAAATCTGATTGAGCATTATGACCTTGCAGTGTGAACATGGCCTGTTTGGTGAGTTCCTATGTCCTTTGAACGCAGCCAGGAAGCATTTAGGACTCTGACCAAATTCTGAGGTGTCCTGGACCGCATGTGGCCTTGATTGTCTAAACACTTTAAACATGTGCCCTGTGCCACACTGAGAGAGTCGAGTCACTGACCTGCTTCAAGCCAGTGAAAACCTCAACACAATAGACAGGATCAGATTCCTGTTGGCTTTAGGCTTTTGCATGTGCCTGTTTAGGTAACAATAATCATCTAAAACAGGGCATTGTGTTTGATCATTGGTTTCTGGAACATGAGACGGGTCATAATGATGGTTCTTTAAATGCTAAACCTTCGCTGAGGTTGTACATCTCCACTGATGTAGGTTATTTACTTGTGGTTCATGGAAGTGGGCTTAGATTGTGAGACCACTGGAGGTGTTTACTGATGGAAATAGGAGCTGGAGGATCTCTGCTTGTGTCTGGATCATCAGTGATGCATGCTGATAGACATTTATAGAGAACAGCCCCACTGTTGGGAGGAAGTTGTTTCATTTATTTCTGAAAATTACACTTTTGTGGGTTTATTGTGGTAGTCCCGTTGATTTGTCAATAGCCAGTATAGCTCTTACCATAATTTCTGAACCTTAATTTCTGTCAAAGGAAATAGCGCAATACATCTCATGTTTACTGGGTGGACAAAATAAAGAAAACAGCCATGTTTTAATGTCAGCTATTCAAGATCCCTAAAATACAATTTAAACTATATATCTTACTTTAACATAAAACATTTCCACTTCACATCTTCAACCATGTTCTTACAGCATTGAATTAATTGAGTTTCACAAAATGTGATTCTGAATTTTGCACCACCTGATGTCACTTCAATAAGTGATCGATTGAGTTCCAATTTCACAAACTGAAACTTTACCAGAGGAGGAACTGAAGGGAAAATCAAGCAGATCCATCAGAAAATGACTGAAAAACGTCAACTGAGTCGTAAAATAAACATCTAAGAACTGTTGGCAGGGAAGTTTAAGATGATATTTAAAAATTCTATGCTTAAGCAGAATTTTTTTAAAAATTAAATTGTATTAAATTATTTTTGAACCTACTGACTTTCAAATCCTACCCGTTTTTCCTCTTATCCATTTGATAATACTCTCCACATGTCTAAGTGTTTAGGCGCTCACAAGAGGCTGAACGTGGTCAGCAGCTGTTCAGACATCAGTTTCTGCCCCTTTCATTTACCGTAGCATCTGATTTGATTTGATTGAAGTAATTAAAGCCATTTGACAGCATCCATGTTCCTTTAAAAAGTCAGATTACTTAGTTATTATAACAGAAGAAGTGTGTATGTCAACATTCCCGTCAAAAGTAACAACCCTTTTCTTGAGATTGGACTATTTGTAGGAAGCAACGCTAATCTCAGAGTAATATCTAATATTAAAGCTCCAGTGAGTGCAGTTTTACATGATCTTTTATTGAGCCCCTTGAGTAAATTTTTTCTCTGCATTTGACCCATCCCTTAGCTATGGGATGCCACTTTAGACACACCTGGGGGTTTCATGATTCAGTATCTTGGCCAAAAATGCTTCAGCATATTATTTGCTGGAACTGGGGATTGAACCGCTCACCTTCTGATCGGCAGATGACCTTCTGAGCCACAGCTGCTTAACAGAAGATGAGAAACAAAGTGCCAAGAACTCCACAAATACATCTAATGCAGAGATGAAGGTGTGAACGTCTGCAACAAGAGAAACATGCTCCGAAAACAGCAGTTGATTTAGTGAAGGGAGTGAGCTGCGCAGAACAAGGGATGATCTACGTGTGACCTGTGGGTGATGTGTGGGCTGTGTTTGAGCTGTAAATGGGCCACTTCAAACTAAATATTTTAGCTTTGTGGTTCAGAGGAACGCGGAGGTGTTGAGGATGATGGTTTAGTTATGCTACATTACATCAGACTTACAGAAAAGCTTTCCAGCACATTTCTAGAATAAAGCACAGAATTATATTGGCTGCATCTTCTCATTTAGTCAGGTAAAATGTCTGAAGGCGTCATCCCTCATGTCCTCCTGTCCTGTTTGAAGGAGATGGACTAGTTTGATTCCAGTACGCATTCAGCTGCTGGCTTCAATACAGTTTGTTATAAATGCTCTGATGACTTTTTATACAATTTTCCATTCCCTCTTTACATGTTTAGCATGTTCCACCAGGAGCTTAGAGCATTTTAGTGAGGAAAAATCCAGGGAAATATAAAAGTATGAAGATAAACAACCGATCAATATTTATGGAGTGAATCAAATCTGATCTCCAGCTCTAGTTAAAGTCCCATCTGAGCTGGTTGTTGATGCCATGCTGTTGATTTATCATGCCTCTAACTTCTCTCCATCTCATCTTGTTGAAAGTTTGATTCTTGCTTTGTCTTTTCCAGGTGACGTTCATGAAGAGGAAGTTCGGCCTGATGAAGAAGGCCTATGAGCTGAGCGTTCTATGTGACTGTGAAATCGCTCTCATCATCTTCAACAGCTCTAACAAGCTGTTTCAGTACGCCAGCACCGACATGGACAAAGTCCTGCTGAAATACACAGAATACAACGAACCTCACGAGAGCAGGACCAACTCTGACATTTTAGAGGTTAGTATTATCTCCAACTCATTCTGACTGCATGAGACTTAGTCATGTACTGTCTGTAGTGACGACTTTAGTCTGATGAATCTTACAGTTGTGAGTGCAGTATGCAAATGCATGTGTTGTATATTTGCACATTGCATGGACAGCATGATTTGCATCATCACTCATGTAATGGTTGCACAGTTACACAGTAACGTCTGATTGGTGTTGTTGTTCAGTGACAAAGAAGAGTTATTTAGAACCTTATCAGATCATCAGCAGTTGGGCTGACCTGGTAAACCCAATTGAGTGGTGAGAGTGAACTGGGAGTATACTGTGAACTGACAGAACATAACTGAGAAATACTGCCATAGCAGGTGCATCTTCCAGGAGCTGTGGCCAGAAGGTTGCTGGTGACTGTTTTGGCAGCGCGTGGAGGTTCTGTTAGTGACCTGTTGGTGGACACCAGAGAAGCTGCTGGCCACAGTAGCAAAACCTCAGGAATAGGAAGAATTCAGAGAGGAAATAAAAAAGAACTAAGCTTCTAGGTGGTTCTGACAGACCACACCTATGGTTATGAGCTTTGGATCATGATTAAATGTTACAAGGTGATCCTGGATACAAGAGGCTGAAATTACCTGCAGAAGATGGCCAGGCTCGTCCTTAGAGAGAAGATTAGAAGCTCCATCATCCAAGGGGAGCTTGGAGTAGAGCTGCTGCTCTTCCCCATCGAAATGAGTCCGCTGAGGAGGTTAGGCCATCGGATTAGGAGGCTTCCTGGTTGTCTTTCTCTAGATGTTTTCCCAGCATGCACCACTGACTACTGGGAGGAAATCCTGGGACAGACCCAGAGGTCACTGTGGGGAGGGATGTCTCAGTTTCACTACTGAACCCAAACTGGGATAAACAGAAGAAAATAGATGAATGAATGAAGGAAAATAGAAATTAAATTTTAAAGAAAATGATTTTCTTTTTGGATTGAGTAAAATCAAGCTTATTCTAAAAGCCCACATGTTTTTAAAGATTATATTAATCACTTTATTATTGTATGATAGCTTCAATTAAATTTATTTATTTGAAAGTTGTAATGTACCCTGATGTTTTACTTGACCGGCCCCTTTGGTGGACCAGTCCAGGGTGTCCCTGCCTTTCTCCCTGTGACTGATGGAGATAGACACCAGTTCCCCGTGACCCTGCACTGTAGCACATGTGTCTCACTAAGCTTCCACGGCCATATTAGCATTCATTCACAGCGCGCTGCAACAGGACGAGAAGCTTACAACGAGCCACTGCAGCTTGTCAGTGTGTGACTATGGGCTGCAGAATCTGTACAACACCGGTCTGCAAAGGAGCATTGTGGCAGAAGAAACTGGTACACGCACAATATCTAGTATGCATTCATACCTGCGGCCACTTGTGTGCACCCCTGGCTTTGCATGAGGATCTGCATGAACTCTTAGTGCTGCAGCTTGCAGTAATAGTTGTAGTAATACTGTAGATGTGATAAAGTTTGTTGAAATGCCCAGTTCAAATTCTCATGATGTTACTGTGTGGTTGTGCATGTTCTCCTGCTCTAAACCACTAGTGGGCACCTGGGAAAGTGCCAGCAGTCATTAGTCAGACCTCATTTGCCTGTTTTCAAACCTATTTTGTTTATTTCCACAAAAGTCAAGTAGAGAGACAAGCTGGTTTAAACAAAGCCAGGAAAGTAAGAGGTTGCTCCTTTACATACCGGTCAGTCGATTTGCAACATTTGAACATGAAATTTGTTTAAGCCTAAAGTTCAGCTCCCCCAGACTTCAACAGATGTCCCATGTCGGGCAGCTCAAACAAAAACCCTCTTTGGATTCATTGTCTCAGATGAAGTTTGATGTCTAAACACCCTGGTAGTTTCTGTGTCACACTGGAGATGGGTGTAACATCTACAAACAAGTTTGTTTTTAAAAACAACTTTGATACAGTGTAAAATGTTTAAAAAAACAGCCTGCAACAGTTTAGGGTTAGGGTTAGGGTTAGCCTAGGGTTAGCCTAACCCTAACCCTAACCCATTAAAAACAGTACAGAGACAGCTTGCCAGACGCAGAAAGGAACTTTTTAAAAGATATTGGCTCATTTTGAATTAGATGTCTGCATCATGTTTCAGAATAGTTGGTTTTAGGTCATCTTTACTTCTATGTTGCATCACCTCCTATTACAGCACTGTAATTGTGGTGGCTGAGGAGACCAGTGGCTGTTTTAAATGTTTATTATATTCTTATTCTTAGCATTGCTGCTGCAGGATTTCATCTGAATGTTTACGGTGTTTTACTCTAATGTTCATCTCATATTCCCAGTGGGTACTCCCAGACTGAATGTAGGACAGTTTAAATACAGAGGCAGGCTGGTGTTTCTAAATGAGGTAAAAACTTATTTTAAAAACTAATGGATGGGATCGTATCTGTGCTGCCGACAGTGAAGATGCCATCTATAATGTCCTAACTAGTTGGGAGTTTGGGTTAGGGTTAATGACAACTTGAAAAAAGTTTATTTTATTTTATTTTTTACATTTATGCTAATTTAATTTAAAAAATAATAAAAAAATTAGAAATCACATGTACACATTCACACTAGTGGTTATAACACCAGAAGAACGTACGATAGCTAACCCGAATGATTCCTCTTTTCCTGACCACGGAGCTAGCATGGCTAACCGGTGGTTGCCACACTGGTGCTGCTGTTTGGCATAGTGACAGTCGAAGAGGACACGGCAGTTCTTCAGGTCCCAGGAGGATATATTGTTGGAATCTTTAGATCATCTTTAGGATCCATCATTTTGACAGCAGTTTGTTTACATCAACAAATGCCTGCTGCTGCGTCATTGAGTGACATTAAAGAACACAGTCCTTCAGTAATGAAATGAGGAGATTTATCTGAAATGTATTTGATTTATGACAAAATTGCTTAACACAATTAAAGCCTGAAAGTAATTCATTATTTAGGTGGTACTGTAACTACATATAATTTAATATAATAATACAATTTTGATGTAAGTCTGGCCAGTACCTTTAAAGCAACAATAATAAAATTTCCTGCATAGCCCCTTACTGCCTCTACTGCTTAAAAGTGGAATTTTAACTGTCGTAAATTCTCCCACAGCCTGCCATTGCTCCCGCCGCTTTTCAGCTAATGATGTCCCAGAAAAGGTGTTGTATTTTATATATTTTTGAATGTATGATTATTTTTAGTTCAGAAACAGTCTCTCTCTGCCTCTCGCTCTCTCGCTCTCTGCCTCTGTCTCTCTCTCTCTCTCGCTCTTTCTCTCTCTCTGTCTCTCTGCCTCTGTCTCTCTCTCGCTCTCTCGCTCTTTCTCTCTCTCTGTCTCTCTGCCTCTGTCTCTCTCTCTCTCTCTCTCTCTCTCTCTCTCTCCCTCTCTCTCTCTCTCTCTCTGCCTCTCTCTGTCTGCCTCTGCCTCTCTCTCTGTCTCTCTCTCTCTTTTTCTCTCTCTGTCTCTCTCTCTGTCTCTCTCTCTCTCTCTGTCTCTCTCTCTCTTTCCTCTCTCTGTCTCTCTCTCTCTCTCTCTCTCTCTGCCTCTGTCTCTCTCTCTCTCTGCCTCTCTCTCTCTGCCTCTCTCTCTCTCTCTCTCTCTCTCTCTCTCTCTCTCTCTCTCTCTCTCTCTCTCTCTCTCTCTCTCTCTCTCTCTCTCTCTCTCTCTCTCTCTCTCTCTCTCTCTCTCTCTCTCTCTCTGCCCTCTCTCTGTCTGCCTCTGCCTCTCTCTCTGTCTCTCTCTCTCTTTTCCTCTCTCTGTCTCTCTCTCTCTCTCTCTCTCTCTCTCTCGCTCTTTCTCTCTCTCTGTCTCTCTGCCTCTGTCTCTCTCTCTCTCTCTCTCTCTCGCTCTTTCTCTCTCTCTCTCTGTCTCTCTGTCTCTGTCTCTCTCTCTGTCTCTGTCTCTCTCTCTGCCTCTGTCTCTCTCTCTCTCTGCCTCTGCCTCTCTCTCTCTCTCTCTCTCTCTCTCTCTCTCTGCCTCTGTCTCTCTCTCTCTCTGCCTCTCTCTCTGTCTGCCTCTGCCTCTCTCTCTGTCTCTCTCTCTCTTTTCCTCTCTCTGCCTCTCTCTCTGTCTGCCTCTCTCTGCTGTCCAAGCGTGACTCAGTACATCCAAATAATTAATCAGCCCAAATCCGACTGGACCCATTGGGCTTCGGTTTGGATCCTACTAGCAGGGAAGAGCCTCATGGAGGTGTACTCCTGTGTTGGAGATGTTTTTGTGCGGGTCATGCGTCACTGGTTCTGGCGGATTTATTTATTCATTTACCTGTGAGGTGGTGTTGGGGGAGTCCTATTTTTCAGGACATACTTGTCTACAATATTTTACCACCTGGTTAATAGTCAGACTGGTGAAACCATCACTCCTCCACTACACCTAACTATGGCTGTAAAGCAGGTAGTGACATCATCTTGAAGACCTACCTGCTCCTCAAAACCTTTTACTGTGGTATCTGGCCAGTAGAGCAGTGCAGTGTGGTGGCAAATATGAAATGGTCAGGTTTCTATCTCAAAAATCAATTAGATCAATTTTAACGCTCTAGCTTAAAGTGTAAAAAACCCCCAACTTATTGTTGCTTTAAATATAAATTTTCTACAAATAAACAAGTTTTAAGATGAAATTGAGAATTTTTTACTAATAATCTCTTTTCAAACTGTACAGTGTTCTCAGTTTCTTGGTAAACAACTACAAACCACAGTGACACAGCAGTTATTGCTCTGCAGTTTATTCTTATTCTTAAAAAAGTTTTTGTTTTGTATTTTTGAAATAGCAATCATGGCATCAACTATTGTGCCATCCCAGACCTCAGTTATCATTTTCATCTTCACGCTTGTGTTTAGTTAAGTTTAGTGTCATAAAAAACGATGTTTACAATTTTTGAGTGGCATGTCACAAAAAACTGTTGATGACCTCCTATACTTCAGTATATGCTAGGTAACATGGAGTTTCAGTCTGACCACATGACCTTCTCCCAGGCCTCCTCTGAATCACCCAGACAGACCTGAACATGTGCTGGTTTGAGCAGGGGGACCTACTGCAGGATTTTCATCCATGATGGCGTAGTGTGTGACTAATGTTAACCTTTGACCCTGTGGTCCCAGCTCTCTTCAGGTCATTGACCAGGTCCTCCATGTAGTTCTGGGCTGATCCATCACGTTTCTCATAATCATTGATTCTCCACCAGAGCAGATCTTGCATGGAGCTCCAGTCTGAGGGAGATTGACAGTTTTGCCATTTTCTAACAAGCTGTTTGCCTATTGTCCTCGTGCTTAAGATCTAGGGACTAAAATGTGCCCTAATGTCCATCCTGCCAGGTGAAAAGTTAAATGTGCTGTTGACAAATGATTAAAGCTTCAGATATCACGTCAACATTATTATTATCAGTTCTTTGTCACAGAAAAGAACATTTTAAAAAGGATAGTTAGGTGAAGATCATGTAAAAATGTTGGATTTAAATCACCCTAAGGGTTTATTTTTGTTCAGGTTTACAGGTTGCTCACGTTGTCAGTGGTTGTGTGTACCGTTTGATTTTTTAACACCAGCTTTTATGAGTTAGATGCTAAATTGTGAAAGCATTTGGAAATATGTTCTACAGACCTGTCTTCATTTAGAAGAGGTCAGATTAAAACCTCCCAGGTCAGCCGGTCCTCCTGACAGATTGTTTCTGTCGTAGTCATTTGAGATGAACTTGGATCCAGTAGAACAGTTTCATCATCAGCAGAGCATCTGTCCAACATTAATAGTTCAGCTGTGTCGGCCTACAGAGTCCAGAGCTGAATGAAAAGTAAAACAGAAAACTTTGGCAGCGTGAAACCTGACAGCAGCTTACTGCAGTTTTGTTCTAGATGATGGGATGTTTTGGATAACAGCAGTCTAGGAAGTGTGTCTCAATCATTAAAAGTGTGAGCTGATTTTTTTTTCCTTGTCAGAGAAGTGTCAGATCACATCTCAAACACTGCCCTATTCTTAGCCCATTAGGACAGTCACTCAGCTGGAAAAGACTCGCTGTAGGGGGGAGTGGGCTTCATTTTATCTTTGATGCTGCCCCAAGAGCTACAAGACCACCAATCTTACTGGAGCAGCTCGTGCCTCCTGGTGGCAACGATCCAGATGGTTCTGGAGATCCACTAAAGCCCACTTTGACATTTGAGATGATAAGGAGGCACACACACTCTCAGAGACACACACACACTTAGAGATAGTCGTCAGAGGTCAGACATGATGTAGTGCTTTAGAAGACCATAAATGGAAATACTTAACCAGTTAGTCCCTGATGGACCCACCTCTCCTGGTTCGGCTCTGTCCCTCTTTGTCCTTAGAACATCAACTATCACCCGCTGAACTTACTGTTATTGTCAGTGATGTTGTTGTTATTAGCTAAAATGCCATGTGTCAAAGATCTGTTCTTTTTCTTAAATGTATTATTCTTTTTTGGGGGGGCTTAGGTGAGAAGACTTTTTATTCTACGAAACAAACAAAAGGCTTTGAATATAACGGCTTCCCTCCAGATTTGTGCAAATTAAAATCGAGTCCAACAAACAGCTCAAATCTTCTTTAAAGACGGCGTTTGGGTTTCTTCTTTGCAGATTTGCTGGCATGAAAAATTACATTTAGTCAATAAAATAAAATAATTTTAATACTTATCAGGCTGTTGATCAGATAAGAGTCCAAATGAAACATACTCAGATTGGAGTTTAATGTCCAGTTTTTCTGTTCAGAAATGGATAAAGATCATTACAAAATATCTGACTAAAGGTACATTCCTTATAAAATGTATTAAAGTTTCATCCTCATTATGACAAAGTGATGTTTGATCTTTGAACTGATTTTTGTATTGACTGAATAAACTTTATAATGATGTAATCTACTTCTGGGATCATATTTAAAGCAAAAATAATTCCGGATAATAAAGGGTTTTTTTCTCAATCTATATTTTAATAAGTTGTTTCTCAAGATCACAGGAGCAGATTTACCAACAGAGGCTCTCAGGATTATTTACCTTTTTTATGCTGGTTTTTTGTTTTAGAAGTCTGAATCTCTCATCTTTAATGAGAGCCAACAAAATCAGCATTAGATCACTCCTAATTTTATTTTCCAAATTTGACCAAAACAGCTATAAATCCAACATTTTTGTGTGTGCATGATTCGATTTTGATTTTAAACTCTGGTATGAAAGGTGATAGACGTTGCATTCAGTCAAAGAACACTGGTCTCATACTCGTCCCTTTATTGTGTAAACACAGCGCATACAATACTGTGCCGCCTTAGTATGAGGAAACACAAATAAATTACAGCCTGCTGGACACAACATGTGGCCTATTGTACCTCTGTTGTAGACTAATGATCCATTGATTGGTCATTCTTTGGCTTCGCACATCAATAATAAAGATTGTAGGGCAAATTATTATTTTTGCATTTTGCACTTAAAGGTACCATAAGGAATTTGGTAAACAATGTAGCTTAAAACCTTTTTTCATGCCTCTTAACAACGTTCTAACATAGTATAGCTATAAATATATTGTGGCGATTAAAACAAAAACAATAAGGTGGTTCCCTTGCAGTTCTCTAAAAACCTCAGCCAATCATATGTTTCGGACCGAAAGCAACTATTGGACAATCCGGCTGTCTGTCTCGCCGAAGCTCCTTACTTCTGCACTGCTTGGAGCCTCCATTAATGCGTGCTGGAGCATTTTAAAGCAGAACATCCCGGAAGTGAGAGGAGGACTGAAACAGCCGGCTGTTAGCGCTTCAATTTTAGGAAAAAATATCAGAGTCTCAAAAAGAAAAACACCTTTTCAGCTAGTAGAAAACAAAAAACATTTGGACGTAGACAGTGGGAAAACCTGGGTGAACATTAAAATAGTGTTTCAACGGTTGGTGTTTTGCTCTGTTTTGTTACTGTGGCAATGCGCGGTCCCATGTCCGGGGGAGGCGCGGCATAAGGAATATAGCCGACGGGAGGGGTGAGAGCGCTGAGACGTGTTTGTAAAATACCTAGTTAAACCTAACTTGTTTGCAAGTTCCCTATTGCACCTTTAATCTGTGCTAACGATGTGCTATGGAATAATACAAGAATCTTACATAAACCTGTGTATTGAGACTTTTAGAGGGTTCTGGGTATGGTCAACGTGGCTTCTAATTTGAGTTGGTGTCTCAGTATACTTTTACATGGCAAGAATTACATTTTAAAATACTCAATATTTACAAAGCATTGCTGAGATTCTCACTAACATCATTGTGTTGATAAACTGTGGTCATTTATCATAGTTTGATCAGTTATTTATGACAGCGGATCAGTTATATCATACCATCCTATTTTGTGTGTTGATGTGAAATCTCCCATAAAACAATGTGTTCCAGCTGTAGCAGAGACGGGGATGTGTGAAAGGAAGAGAAGTCCGTTCATTAGAGTATGTTGTTGTCATTTGAGCTTTTATAATGTCACTGTATGATTCGTTTTCAGTCTCTGAAGTTCAGCTCAGTCGAGTCTGGGTATATTCCTCATTGTTTTCTTCTTTCTCCATGACTTAGACCAACACAGTGAGGAATATTTGATCTGCTTTCTGTCATTTTTTGTGTGCAAAATTGCTTTAATAGCTTATTAAATTGTCAAAGGGTCCAACAAATATAGAAAGCTGACAGGATTAGAGAGAGATTGTTCTAAAAATGACCAAAGCTGAGTCAAAACATCTGATTTTGCTTTCATTTTAATTGAGGTTTACAAGAAACTCTACATAAGTGGCCATTTTATTGAACAAGGAGAGAGCGTGTGACTAAGCGGTCGTCTGTTGTGAGAGTGAAGTTTGAGCCCTGTGGTGAGTATAGCTGTGTGTTTAAAGCTGTGAGTAACTACTAGTGTCTGGGAAGGTGAAGGACTGCTGCGTTCCTCTGTCACTCCATCGTTTTTATGCTGTGACAACAAGCAGAGATGAGATGATGGATGCCAGAGCAATGATGTCATCGTCAAGGCTTCTTTAATATAATTGTATTTTTCTTCTTATAAATCTTCTCTACATCCCATCTTTTCATCTGTACATATTCCAAACCAGGTACTTAATCATGTTAAAGTGACTCTGTTACTATATTCTGTAATATTTAAAGTGAAAATCATGGGTTTAACACGTGATGCATTGCAAATGGAAATACTTGAATGTGTTTTTGCAGGATTCAATGAACTCTTTGAAGTTTTGTCTAGTGTTTTGAACAAAACTCGTCTAATGATGCCATACTTACAGTTTTTCACAAATGCTAAAACACATTTCACAAACGTGTCCTCCATGTTCCCCAATGTCTAAACACAACACCCTTTTCTAAAGCTACATAAACACAACCACACCTTCTCACCTCAAAACTCAAACTTTCACACCAAAAGGGCAGCTCGAAGCTTTCAAAAATCTAAACCCTATTCACATCATTACACTCTACAGCAACACAACTGAAAACACAATGCTCAATTTGTGAGGAGGTTCTTTGTTTCATAACTGCCAGTGCATATTTTTAGAAACTTTACAGTAACTGATCTTCTAGATCTCTGCAGAGGATTAGGCATTTAGATTTGTGAGTTTCATATGAAGAGTATAAATCTATAGGAAATTCTACATGTACTGTAACACAACTCAATGCTAGATAGGTGTTACTGTAAATTATGGAATAACCTTAAAAAGGAAATTTAAAAATCAATGTCATTTACAGTAATATATTCAAAAAATGTACCAAATTGAGAGTAATAAGTAATCATGAAAATGTAAATTACGGTAAACTAATGATCGTGATTAAATCTGGAAATAAGAACAGGACGGAGTTCAAAGTGAATCTGTCTGTGTGTCTGACATTAGACATTGTATAGATCATTTCTTTTGCAAAAATGGGCAGAAATTATACGATTCATTTCTTCGTTCTGCTCCTGTTCGTTCAAATTAGATTTTTTTTTTGTTATGTATATTTTATTGTTTATTTTTTAATGTGTTTTATTTTGAATGAAATAAACTTTGGGGGGGGGGGGGGAATCAAAAACAGAATCTATTGCACAAAACGGTACTCTTGAAAACATGATCAGGGTGTGAAGTTTTGTTATTTACTGTATTCACACCACACACACACACACACACACACACACACACACACACACACACACACACACCACATTCAGTGTGCAGCATCATGTCGCTGAGCTGCATCAGGACACATCACCTCATCCACACGGCCACGGTGAGCCTACTCAGGTTTGGATGGACTTTTAGTCCTGCTTCAGCCGTTGTCATGTCATGGTCAATGACTGTTGCTCGCATGTCGTCTGTAATGATGGTGTGAGGTTGTCTTGCTCTCCCTCCTGGACCTTCTCCTCTTCCTCGTTGGCCTGCTCCTCTTCCTCCATGACCAGCTCTTCTCCCTCCTCTGACTAGAATTCCTCTTCCCCTGACTCTGCCTTCATCCATTGTGTTTGTTTGGAATCTTCAGCAAACTGTGCGCTCTGAACTTGTTTTCTACATGTGGTCACAGCATTAGCAACAAGTGTCTTCTATTTTGAGTCGTTGTGTGTAATAAATGACGCCAGGAATGTTCATTGTGTTCAAATATTGCTGACTGTGGCAAGTATTTTGCATCACATGAGCTTTCATTTGAGAATATGAGCAGAGTTCTTTTGCAACTTGTGTTTTAGCGAGGACAAATGTGTTTAGATTTATGAGAACGGAGGATTGTGTTTTGTGAATTGCGTCTTCATGTGAAATGTGTTTATGGTATTGGAAAATGGTGGCTAGATTTGGTAAATGTGTTTAGACATTGGGGAACATGGAGGAAACGTTTGAGAAATGTGTTTTAGCATTTGAGAAAAACTGTAATAAGCATAGAAAAATCTGTTCAAGAAGGGTTTTTAACTCAGGGAGGGAATACTTTATCCTTCTTTTATTTCTTAATAATCATGATGGACAGGTGGGAAAAGATGTTTGACAGCAAATAACATGTCAACATATTTAAAACAACTCACAGAGAGAAGCAGGTTAAATCTTGACTTGTTCTTCCTGTTTAAGGGTTTTGTCTGATGCTGCAAAGGGAAGTTTTGAAACTGTAAAACACAGATAACCGAAGACGAGGAGAATGTTTCTTTCAGACTTCTAAAGAGTTGTGATCATAAAAAATGGAGCTAAAGCTGAGCAGTTTTTTATGATGTGATCAGAATCAGAACTCAGAATGAATCCCACTGTTGTCTGTTAGCTGCTGGAGGTCTAGTTGTTTTTATTTCACACAGTTGTGTCTTTGAGCCTGCCTCCAGCTTTCTGAAGAAAGGATATTATTGGATAATGAAAGTAGGTCAACAATAGAGATCAGGAGCCAGCTACTCTGATACGATCAATGAAAAATGCTATGATCAGTCCGGACCCTGGTTTGATGATTGGACTCCAGCTTATAACGTTTAGAGCTCCTGAAGTTTAAAAAACAACTTTACAGAAAGAGTTTGAACATTTAAATACTGTAATAACAGGATCTAAATACTTGTTTAGCTGTTTTAGGGCTCATAAGAACTCTGTTTTTATAGTTTTGTTTTACTAACTGCTTTATTTGTCCTGTTGTATCAGCTGAATAAGGAACTCGTACGTTTGGACATTTTGTGTGTTGATGGTGAAGCATTAAGAGCTGGAGATGGTGAGAAATAACTCCTCTAAGTCACTTGGTTTATTGCTTTTACACAACTTCAGCTTATGAAGTGAAGATGGTGTTAGATGAAAACTAAACTGTGTCATGTTTCAACTAACTTTGTAACTTAATAGCTGCTGTGAAATTTTCAGTTTGAAAGACTTAAGTAAACTGGCTGTGACGAATACAAGAGGAGCAAAGTGACCGACGGAGCTCAACAGAACGACGTGTCCTCATCTTCAGCACATTAAGAAACCAAAAACCAACCCACCAGGGTTTCAGAAAACTCAACGTGGCCTCAGACTTGGGGAAGTCACTGTTAGCTTTCAGACTCAATGTTTGGTTTCTAGTTTTGTCAGTGGCTGGTTGCTCTTCCTTATTTTCAGCGACGTTTCAGATGTAAAACCTGTTTCTTTTTTCAGCCAAGAAAGAGCTCATTTAGATCAAAGAAACACTTCCAGGCAAACAAACCCACCAACAGAGTTACAGGACAAATACAAACCGTCAACAAATATATGAGCAGTTCAGTTCATGTACAATTTAAAAGGTTTATCAAAATGAGTTTTAAAATGATAAGATCAAGATCAGTGGTTATAACAAGTTGTCACACCATGCCAAAGTAAAAATAATCAAAAGTGTCTTATTTAAAGTTTCACTTTGATTTAAAATCGCTCTTCAACAAACTGATTTCTTGTTTTAATGATTTTCAAAATAAATCTGGAAGCTTTTGACAATGAAAGGCAGATATTGAGCTCAAATTACAGTTTTCTTTTTTTTTTTCCACATTTTTCCACCAGACTTATCCCTGTTTTGTTTTGTGTACTTCACCAACAGGCGCTGTACAAGAAGGAGCACCGAGCCTGTGACAGTCCAGACGGCGAGTCCTCCTACATCCTCACCCCCAGCACGGAGGAAAAATACAAAAAGATTAACGAGGAGTTTGACCACATGATGAAGAGTCACAAAATTGTAAGCTCCATCGTATAATTTATTGTTGGGTTTTTGTCAGCTCTGGTATTTTCCACATCGACGCAGACAGATGAGTGATGGTACCTCTTTGAGAGAGGCAGCTTTAATCCAAAACAATGATTCCATGTCACATATTTTATTGTGTAGCGACTGACCTCGTGTTTTTTTTTTCTCATCAGACTACAGGCCAACCACAGCAGCACTTGCTGAACACAGCACCAGGCAGCACCGCCTACTGTCCTGCTGCAGGAGGAGCAACCTCCCAGGCTCTAGCTGCAGCCACAGCAGTCCTGGCTGAAAGTGGGATCCTCTCCTCGCCACACACGCATCCTCACAGAAACACACACTCCTCACAACGACCTCCCAGCTCTGGGAACACAGGTTTGTGTGAGCTGCATGAACACGTAGAGATACCACCACACCTTACCCCCAAAAAGTGATGGTCATTGATAGAAGCGCGTCTTTTAGTCCAATAGAAAAGTCCTAATGTGTCTTATACTTTGTTGGTTTTAGTTTTATGTTTGAATCAGGTTTAAGTTAGTTAGTTTGACTACATAAGTTTAATGAAATAAAGGTCATCAAACAGCTGTGTATGAAACGTTAATGTGTGTTTAGTGAAAGCTAACTATGAGAAAACGGATCTCAGAGAAGCAGTATGTGTGTGTGTTTCTCCTCAGGAGGCCTCCTGGACCGCTCTAGTCTGGCTCTGCACAATGGATCTGGATCTGGAGCTGCTGGTATGTGTCTTATAAACATGCTCTGACACCCACAGACACTTGGTCCATCAAATGAAGCCAGAGATTTGATTTAGCAACATTTAAATGAGTTGTTTTTGGATCCACTGGGTTTATTAGTTCACAGTGACTCCAACAGACAGAATAGAGAGAGAGAGAGAGAAAAGAAAGAGGGGTGGTTTATCTGGGTTTTGAAGTGTTTTTTCTTTATTATCATGTTTCTTTATTTATACTGTATATATAAATCTGCATTTCCTCCTTCTTTTGTGAACAAGTTGGTCATTTTAGGCTTCTTTAAAAAATCTCAACATGTTTACATTTCTCCTTTACAAAACGTACCATCTGAAAATGGATAAATTCAGCTGTTTAAACCTCTCGGACAGCATCAGAATCAGCCATTTCAGTCTAAACCAGGAGGCTTGGGAATTCTCTTCATCGCTGATTAAATGTCCTTTCATTTCCACATGTCTTTATTCAGTTAATGGATTTGTGGGTCCAAGTGGAAACAGCTTGGGGAAGATTGTACCCCCAAAATCTCCTCCTCCTCCTCCTCAGGGGAACAGCCAGAAAACCGACCTCCGAGTGGTCATCCCTCACTCCAAAGGAATGACGCTGGTATGTGGGCTGGTGACTTTTATTTTTAGAAGGTTTTGGGAAAGGATAGGAATACTATTTTGTTTATTTACTTTATCTCATTTTAAAACTTTATATAATGAATTGGAAACTTGTAAATAAAATACCACACACTCTTAATTGATAATAAGTCTGTGTTAGTATAAATACATTAAAATTCTTTAACAGAAGTATTTGAACTCCCTCTGACTGTTTCGGCCTTGTGTTATTTTATGAGAACGTCCTCTACAGCTGGAGTTTGAGCTGACTAAAAACCAGAACGTTTTATGATCAAATCAAGTCATCCCTCCCAGAATGAACATGACTAAATGCAGAGAAAACTCCCCAATGTTTTAGTGAATATAACTCTAAATGCTTTATTGGAGCGGTGATAATGTGCCTTTATTGTTCAAAAGCAGCCCACATAAAAACTCACTGTGTTTATAAACCAGGCTGTGGCAGAAAGAATAAGAGCTGAAACCAGCAGAGTTTATCGTCCTCACTCATAACTAGGGCTGGGTATCGTTAAATATTTTTTGATACTACTACTTTAACGATACCTGGTTTTCGATACCGGTAACTTAAAGATACTTTTTTGGTACCTATATGTATAATTCTTAGAGAAAATAACACATACTTAAAGTTTTTTTTTAAATTAAACAAAAAAAAAACAGTTTTATGGCATATTTATGCATTTATTATTATCATTTATTTATCTCTTCCCTCTGGAACTAACTAAGGCTGTCATACAATCCATGAACTCTTTCTTTTGTTTTTTTGTTTCTGAAAGGGAAACTGAATATCCAGATGTAAGAGTTATTTGGTTTTTGTTATGGAAAAACAATCAGAAATACAGGAAAACGGATCCGTTTTCATTATTTCATTATTCCCTTTTTGCTAATAAAGAGTACACAGATTCAGGTCAACCAGAAACTAGTGTTACTCTGGAGGTGCCAGGATGGGGGGGCACAGGAAAACCTGAACCAGAGGAGGAAAACCCTCCACACATCGTTGCTGATAACAGAGCCTCTATGGTCTCTAATAAAAAGTAAATCCTCCTAAATAAAACAAGTACGTCTCGTGGCCTCGCAGATTTTTTAAATGCGATTAAAAAAACAGTGCATGTGTTCTGCGTCGTCCTGAGGAGGCTGCAGCTCCGACGCCTCAGCAGGTGAAAACGGAGCTGCGGGGTTAAACACCGTGTTCGGGTCTGATCTTTTTAACCTGCCGTTCTGACGGCCCGGTCGGTACCAGAGAGTGTTTAAACAAGAGAGGAAGGTCTCGCTTCGTCTCCCTCCGCTTCTCCAGACCCGGGTCGCGGCTTGTGCTCTGATTTTTCTCCTTTCAAGCTAACAAATCTACACCAGAATAGATAATCATATAAAAAAAAATCACAAGCAAAAAAAATGAGTACTGTCCAACATAAATCTAAATAAGAACAGAAAAGAAAACAACCAAAAAAACAACAATAACAAAAAACAAACTGGACAAAAAACAAAACAAAAGAAAGTAAAATTAATAAATAAATTTGTTTGACCAGAGCTAGGGTAACATCCTCATACCCACTTCTCTCATATATTACAAGATCCATTACTAATATTTTTATTCTACCACCTAGTTCAGTCTACTATGGTTCAACTTGAGGTTGAACCTTTTGCTCTGAGGTAAGCTTTGAATGGTTTCCAGGTAATGTCGAATTCAGTCAGTTTGTTTTTCAATACGTATCTGATTTTTTCCAAATGAGAAGTATTAACCAGATCTTCAATCCACTTTCTAGAAGGTGGAGCGGCACATTTAAAGGGACATTTTATTGTAAAAGTACCGAAACGTAGTATCGAAAAACTTTTTTTTTTTCGGTGCCAGTACCTACCAAAGGTTTTCGGTCGGTACCACAGTAGTACCGTGTTACGGTACCCAGCACTACTCATAACCACAAAGAATATTTATACAGAATGTGTGTGAGGAAACACAAGAATAACTTTAATGTAAGGACCATCTATGAATAAAAAAGATTTTTAAAAGCCTTTTTTTCCTCTCTTAGAAAAAGAATGAGGACTTTTCCAGTAATCTACCAAATCATAAACATCGCTGGAAAAGGAGTTCGGTCACGTTCTCTGTTATGGTTACGTTCCAAAAAGTAGCACAAACAAGTCCCTGAAGTGTTTGTAATATCACACAATTAGTACAAATATTCCTGATGATGAGATGCATACAATTTAATGACAAACAAATAAAACCTTTTAACTAAATTATTATATTTTAAATGAAAAAGTTGAACTAAATCTGAGCTTTTTTAATTTATTTCAACCTGGAAGCTCCAGTTTCAGCTTCTTGGGGATTTTTACATTTTATAATGATTTAAGATCTGCTTCTGTTCTGTATTTTGTTTTCAGTTCAACATCTCACAGCTTTCATAGAAACACATACCTATGTCTAAGTCAGCTTAATGGGACTGTAGCTATTTGGGAGTATTTTACCATCAGAGTGAGTGAGAAACATTCATTCACCACATTGCTGTTAATCATCAGGATTTCTCATCATTCTGCTTGTTTTCAGTGATCACTAAATGACTAACAGTTCATATAATTAGTCAGACAGACTTCTAAACATTCAAATAGAAATGTAACATTTGTTGGCAGCCATCCAGGATCTTTGTCGTTTCCAACCCTTTAGCCAGGGGGAGGTTTTAGGTGTAAAACATGATGGCTTTGTTTCCTAGAACGCTGAAGGCTTTTCTGACAGTGCTAACCGTGATGCTAACTCTTTTATGTCAGTCTGTGTGCAGCTTTTCCTTTAGAACGTCTGTGTGTTTTCCTGTAAATGTCTTTGACTGCATCAGCTGGAAGCTGACTGAGCTCATCCTCACAGTAAAGGCTGTCGTCATACTTGAAGCTGGAGACGTAGAGGTGTATCATCCATTAGATTACCGTAATAAACACCTGCTGAACACTCCTTCCTTTGCTCCTCCTGAATGTTTGTGTTTAGAGCTGGATGTTTGATTCTTGTTTAAGATAGTGAATGTTTTTGTAGCGTACGCTGGTTTAGGGCAGCAACTGTCCAGTCTTTTTATATTCAGACACTCTATCAAATAGTTCATCAGTTAATAGATGATTCAGGATGCTGCGTCTTGCTGGTCTTGTCGTAAAGATTGATTATGTTCACATGGGATTCTGTTTTAATCATTATTCAGTCTTTTCTTCCTCCATCACACAGCGGTGTCAGCCAGTTGTCCGACAGTAATAACTGTCCCTCTGAAACATATCGATACTAGATGTGGATGAAACAGTTGGCTTGTGCATTGTTATAAAATGATTTGAGTTTTACTCAAAAATTATTCATTCTGCAGCG
This sequence comes from Callopanchax toddi, assembly GCA_006937965.1. Classification (NCBI taxonomy): domain Eukaryota; kingdom Metazoa; phylum Chordata; class Actinopteri; order Cyprinodontiformes; family Nothobranchiidae; genus Callopanchax; species Callopanchax toddi. The sequence goes on from SSNR01000182.1 coordinate 982,260, forward strand.
TTCAAACTTTTAGAGGCTTTATTTCCTGCACTTTTTCCACAAAAAGCAGTGTTTGGCTTCAATTTCATACAATTCTGATCATTTGGTAAATGTCTTTTTTGATCCACTTGCATAATTCCCATTTTGTCAGCCTCCCAGAGTTTTACAGTAAACTTGATCAGTCCTTTATATTAATAACCCTCTCAGGGGTCATTTGGGAGCTGTGGCGTTACAGTCCAGTTTTTATTTGTTTACTCTGGTGTGAAGCTGTAATGTTGACCAAAACAAAAGGTTTCATGTTTCATGTTTTTGCACTTAAAGTTGTGTTCAGACTGCATCCCCCCCCTCTCTGCATGTTAGTGGATGTTCCACCAAACAAGAACAACTAAACACCTTAAGAACTTCACAGGGTGTGTGTGTGTGTGTGTGTGAGAGAGTGATGTCATTGTTGACATTATCAGGCTGAAGCTGTGACGTATGGAGTTTTAAAGCTTGGAGCGAGCTGAACACCGACTCTTTTAGTGTTTTAGACTCTCATCATGTTTTGACTTTATTGCATTGGGTTTTAAACCATTAAAGTAAACATTTTAAAATTGATTCATAAACTGAATCTGGTTTTTGTTCTTAAAAATAATGTAGATGACATTTTGAAATCAGCTACATTTAGTATTTATTTGTTGATTTTTGATTGACTTTCTGTCACACACATTATTGGTGTGAATATCTTTTAAATCCATCTGAGAAAATGAGTTTGTCTTATATTCAAGGTCCCGACTTTGACTTGTCAGTCAAGCTGCACACATACAGCGAGGAGTACAGTAACATCAGCTGCAGGGACTGAATGCATCTGTGGCTTCATGATGGGAGCAGAGCCGTTCAAAAGTTGGGAGCTGGACCAAAGACTGAGTAGAAGTTATGATGCGTTGTTATTATTTATGCTGATAATGATAAATGCAGCAGACTCAGTAAATAGCTCTCAAGCAGCCAAATGGTGAAGATTTATCATGTCAGGTTGATTAAAACATGCTTTTAAACCTTTATTTTTTTTATGAACAAGTAGCAATAAGTGTATATATAAGTTCACACTGACATCTAGTGGTTAAATTAGGACATTACAAGTCCTTTTAAGCAACAGTTTGTGATCTCTTCACAGCAGGGTGACAAGCAGAAGAGAAGATCTGAGTTCATTATGGTTTGAATCTGTTTGTTTTCAGAGTACCCAGAGGCTGAGCAGCACTCACTCCAGTCAGCCTCTGTCTACACCAGTGGTCTCCATCACCACGCCCAGTCTGCCTCACCACAGTCTGAGCTACACCAGCATCAACTCTGACTTCAACGGTACCTGGTTCTTAGTCTCTGCATGGTGTTTACTCCTCCTGACCTCAGTCACTATATGCATAATGTGGTCATAGAAACGGTTCTTTATGTTTCTGACAGATTCTTTAAGTTTCTGCTGTTTTGTCACTTAAATGTTTCAGGTCAGTTAACAAACTTGAGTATCAGACAAAGATAGCCTGAGTAAATATTAAAATACAGTTTTCAAATGATTTTATTTATTAAAGGAACAGAGCTAAATCAACCTGGTCTCTCTCAGCATCATGGAGTCACTTTGGTCCACTTGTCGTCACAGAGTTGTTTTAATTCAGTTACATTGGAGGGTTTTCCAACACGAAGAGCTTGTGTAAGGTCAAAGGTCAGATATTCTCCTTCAGGATTTTCTGGCAGACGATTGAATTCATGGTTCCATTAATTACAGCAGGTGGTCCAGGTCCTGAAGCAGCCCCCGACCATCACACTACCACCACCATGTCTGACTGTTGACGTGTTTTTCTGAAATCCAGTGTCGGTTTTACTCGAGCTGTAACGAGACACACGCCTTCCACAAAGTTATGCTTTTGTCTCAGCAGTCCTCAGAATATTTTCCCAAGTGTCTAGTTGGGGAGAACCCAGATGCTTAACTTCAGGGTTTTTGACCTTTGAGTTTATATCACAAGCAGCTCAAGTAGTTCATTGAATTCTTTTTAAAGGGTTAATAAAATAAACTCTAAGCTAACCTCACTGTTAAATACTGGGTCATGTCTGAGCATATAAACTGATAGAATATAAACTAATGGACATTTATTTTATTTAGCCTGATCATGAGACCCAGCAAAGAGAAATGTAACTATAGGTTGGTTCCCAGTCTTGAAACCAGACTGTAGTCACAGAAACCAGTATGAAGGCTGCTTTATGTTCACATGAGGAGCAGAGACTTTACAGAAGATTTAACGCTAAAGCAATGGAAAAGGCAGATGAATAAATTAATGCTAAAAAAAAGCCAAAGAGGTGAACTGCATCACTGCTGGGTTATGTCAGAACAAGAGAAGCTGTTTCCTGAAATGAGCTGATCTAACTGACCTGCTTGTTTCTGGTATCCATCCTGTAACATGTTGTCCTTCTCTGTGTCAGATTACTCCCTGAACGGTGCAGAGATGTCAGGCTTCAGCTCCTCCACCGCGCTCTCTCTGGGCTCCATGGCAGCATGGGAGCATCACCAGCTGAGCTCTTTAGGGTGAGTCCCTGACCCGTTCTGTCCTCATGGTTTCACTCAGACGTCTGCAACCTTTATGACTTAAAGACCTATTTTTACCATCTCTCCTACTAGATACTTGTATAAATATTGGTGGCCCTTAATTAAAATTAAATTAAAAATGTTATGTTTGAAAGTTAAAGGTTTTTCTTCCTTTTTAATATTTAAGTGTTATGCATTATTTTATTCAAGAAAATTACACTTTCTTGTTCAGAACTGTGCTAAGTTACATCAGTTCCTCCTATAGTGGTAGAAAAAAATGAAACAAGTTTCCCAGTAAAATAAGTTATACCTTCAGGACTTGTAGTCTAGTCTGTTTGAAGTAGTTTTTTTCTCCAGTAGGTGGCGCTTTCGCTCCACAGTCACGTTCTCTGGTGTTCTTTTTTTCTCTCTGGTGTTTCTGCAGGTCAGACAGCTCTAATATCTCCATCAACATCAAAGCAGAGCCGATCTCCCCGCCCCACGACCACCTCAGCCAGCACGGGTACATGAGCCATCCTCCCTGCTCCGCCCGAGCAGAGCTAGGCAGGTCTCCCACAGACGGCGTCCACTCCTCATGCAGCTCCCACGAGGACGGCAGCGACCGGGAGGAGCAGCTGCAGCGCCGCCTGGACCTCCACTCGCTCTCCGCGGGTCGGCCAGAGGGCAGAGAGAGTCCGACGGTGAAGCGAATGAGATTGGACAGCTGGGTGACATAGAGGCCCGGGGTCACATGACACCACTGGATCAGGACAAATACAGCAGGGACACTCGTTATGCAAATGAAAGGCTCGCATTCACAGACGTGTTCTGTTACCTTTTCTTTAAATTATATTTCTGTTACTTTATTGTCTGTTTTACTGTTTTTTGCTGGTCAGATCCATCTAAATTCAGAATTTGTCAGGAAATCCTGAATCTCAGCTGCAGTACAATCCATTATTTTGTATATACGGTAGTAGGATGTGGAGATGAAGAATGGGAAAACATCAGTGCTGGTCTTTAAATCTGGTGTTTGGGCTGTGAACCAGAGAAGAGCTGGATGTCTCCCACTGTGTCAGCCAGGTCATTTCTGAACCTCTCAGGCTGAGAAACATGAAATCCACTGTTAGAGCAGTACTCCCTCCACATCATCATATCTGTAACTTCTCCTTTAAATCCTTATTTATATCAGCCAAAGCAGTATATTGTTTATATTTTTGGTTTTGTCATGTGAACAGAAATCCACAATGTTTCATTTGGATCTAAAAATTAAAGCTATTTTCCACTTGTAAGTACTTCTGAACTTTTGTAAAAAAAAAAAAAAAAAAAAAAAATTAACAATATATTAGTGTAACAACACAATTGTTGACTTGTTTTACCAGCCTCCACCAAGTTTACAGAAGTTCACCAATGTGATTCATCAGGTTTGCAAGGCCTTTTCTTTATAATCAAGGTCTACTGGAGAAAACCATCTTGTGAAATTCACTCTGATGCAGTTTTTAAATGAGATGATCACATCTATTTTTTTTTAGGTAAGAGCTGCACTCTAAGAGGGTTGTTTGGGCCTCTGATCTTGTTAATAAAACAGTTTTTATATGTACAGAATGAAGTTGGAGCACCAAACGATTTCATTTCAAATCGTCATGATCAAAACAGTTCACCACCTGTCAGTTTTATGGTTTCACTTATCAGGATATAATAAAATCATCTGTTTTTCAACAGGTTCAAAAATGATTTTAACTCTACTTCAACAATCCATGTTTTATTTAAATGGTTAAACTGTGTGTGAAATATGTAGCATTAATCTATATTAATAATAATAAAACATCGAGGCAGCACCAACATGATAAAAACAGGAAATAAAAATCGGTCTCTAAACATGAAGATGTGCTTTTTGAACTCCATGCAATGAACACGACAAACTGTTTATAATTAGGAGTAAACATTTATTTACACCAGCAATCTCAGATCACAGTTTACATTCAAACAACACAGAAAAATGCAACTTACCCTTTTGACCAGCTTCAAAGTTCTATATAGAGATGAGTTGTTGTCTAAACCTTTTAAAGTTATATAATGATTATGTGATCAAATCATTTCAGAGTGAGAAATACTAACAATTATTTGATATGTTTGAGTAAGGATCTGGGATCCAAACAAAAGGAAAGAAGGTGAGTTTAACTTACCAAGATGCATCATCAGGAAGTCATAGCTAGCAACACATGTCTCACTGACCCTGGGTTTTGGGGTTGAGGCTCAGATGAGGCGGTTCTGGGTTGTGGAGCTTTCTGAAAGGTGACCCACAGGTTCTGGATGGCGACTCAGAAGGTGTAAAATCGGAGGTATCAGGGTGTCTCCAGAGGATTCAACAAACAAGTTCAACTCTTGTGAAGTTATTTCGGTGCAGGAACTGATTGAGTCTAAAATTTAATTTGACGTCTAACTGTGGAGTTTCTAATGCCAGATAAAATAAACTTGATTTAAAACATCTAAACGTAATAACAAAAAGCAAACTTCAAGTTAATAAGTTACAAAATGAATATACTAAAAAAGAAAAGGAGTGGGGCACGGCCTGGTGAGCGGCTGGGGAAAATGTCCAAAGGGGACATGGCCTGTCCTATAGCAGCTGAGAGGACCAAAGAGACGAGAGAGAGGTAGAACTATGCCCTCTACTCTTAAACCCAGAGGCAGCATTTTGGTTCATCTAGTTTTCATGAAATGAGTTCCTAAAGTTGCAGGGCCTCTGGGAGAGTTGATCCGCAGCAGAATTAAGACGTTTCCAATCAAAGAAAATCTTTTACCACATTTTCACTCTGCAGCTTTCTTTTTGGTCATTAAAAATCACAAAAGAGTATAACCAGCATAAATATATCAGTATGATAAACAAAAACAATAGTAAAGACAAAGTATTTATGAGATCAAACGATAAATTCACTGAGAAAAGAAAGTTTTCAGCTGTTTTGTGAAAACCTCCAGAGTCAGAGGCAAACTGTTCCACAGCCTCGGAGGCGGGGCCTGAAAGAACCTGTCCCCTTTAGTTTTTAGTTCAGTGTGAGGGACAGACAGCAGGTTTTGAGATGGGGTCAAAGGTTACATTAGGCAGTGTGTGAGATGCTGATGTATAGGTAGTCAGGAGTCTGGCCATTCAAAGCTCTGTTTCCGAGCACGAGTACTTTGAAACAGATTCTGATCTCTACAGGGATCCAGTGTAAAGAGTGTTACATCAGGGTGATGCGAGTTCGCCTAACACACCACATTTTAACATACTCTGAAGTTTAATTCAGCTGGAATCTTTGGTTAGTTCCAAAAAGAAGAATTTTAAGACACAAAACATTTGGCAAGGCAAACAAAGACGTTCCTTCAGCTCAGTCCCCACCCGCATGTCCTGATAAGGCGGAGAGGAGTTTAGCACATGAGGTGTTAGACTGTAAATTAACCTGGAGGTTCTTTTGAAAACAAAGCTCCAGTCAGGTCTGATTCGCCCTTAAAGGCTGGGTCACTGTGTGATTGATCGTAAAGAACTCATACCATCACACTGTGAGACCATACTAACTGTGTCACTCTATATGACTCCTTGTTATGTTATTGTAAACATTTTGGACTTTGGACCATCGCAGCACCTGGCTTCTTTTTGTTTTAGCTGTTTTATTGTAAATCTTGTGTTAGAATAGGATCATTTTAGAAGTTGGATCAATTTTATTATGTCTTGATATAAAAACATTGAAATAAACAAGATACAACTTTTGTTTTATTATGACATGCCTCTCCTGATATAAGTTCATAATATTTATAAGATATAATCTGTTTAAAATCTTTAGAGAAACAAATGGTTACAAAAGTGAAGATCATAGCTGAGAAACATGTGGGTTTATGCAGAGTAAGAAATGTGGTGAAGAGTGCAAACGCTGCAGAGGAGTAACCACAGTGTCTCCACTGAATGACAAGGATGGAATGCATGAAGCACGAATGTGAACAGAATGAAACAACAAGAATGTAAGTTTCTTCTGTCAAAGCGTTTTTTGTATTTGTATCTTGAAGAGCATCAGATTGCATCAACACTGAGCTTCAGAAATAACTCTAATGAAGGCATCTGATATAGTGCCAGAAAAAACAGCAACAAAGTACAAATTACTACTGCAAATCTAATTAGATGGACCGAAAGCAAGAAAATATATTAAAAACACAGAATGAGTGTCTAAATAGGGTGAAACACATTAAAAGGTTGGGCTGTTGTTTTAGGTTATCATTAGACTACAATAGCCTGTTATAAACAGGAAGCATCCAGTTCACTGACGGTGAGGTGAGCCAGGTATTAGCAGAAGTGACCTGGGTGCTATGTGTTAGAGAACTACAGCATCAGAAGCTCAGACAGAGAGGAGATTAAGGAAATTAATGATGAAACAGCATAATCTCACAACAGCAGGTTGGCTTTGTAGAAAGGAATCAAGGCATGTTTTAGTGTTTGAAACATTATATTTTTTATTGTGCAAACTGACTTTTACATGAACTACTCTGTAGTGTCCTTTTCTGCTTATATTTACATTGTCAACTCTCTGTGTAATTGTAAGGCACCTTGTGATTTACATCTAGAAAGGCACTATAGAAATAAAACTCTTAATGCACTGAGTTGCTGCCTTATTACCTGATTTTGTAAACCAGCATTTGAACATGTATACCTGATAAAATGGCATGTGAAGGAGTACATTTTAAAATTATTGGCTTATGGTATTTTATCTGCATGTTCTCCCCGTGCATGCGTGGGTTTTCTCCGGGTACTCCGGTTTCCTCCCACAGTCCAAAGACATGACTGTCAGGCTAATTGGGCTGGTGAATTGTCCTTAGGTGTGAGTGGGTGTGTGGTTGTTTGTCTCGTTCGTCTCTGTGCGGCCCTGCGATGGACTGGCGACCTGTCCGGGGTGTCCCCCGCCTCTCGCCCCTTGACCGCTGGAGATAGGCACCAGCTGCCCCGCGACCCTCTGTGGAGGAATAAGCGGCTACAGAAAATGGATGGATGGATGGATGGATGGTATTTTATCTAACTGCCATGGTCCGGATGCCATTACATTTTGCAGTTTGAAGTGGCTGCAGGCAAAAATTTGAAATTGTTTTTATTTATAAAAACACACTTTTAATTTTAATTAATGAACATCACAATTAATAAACGAAGTTTAATTTTCAAACTAACCTAACTTACTCTACAGCCCCACAGCAAGTTAGCTGCAGTTACCGGACACGATTAATTTTATTTTGAAATTACGAGTGTTGTGTGATATTAGTTGAAGTAAATTATTTAATATACTACAAGTCATATTTTTTGTAAATACTTGAAAACAGTGTAGGTAACAAACACTGAGGTTCATATGGTAATGTTTCCAGATGCCCGCGATCACAGGAAGTGCTTTTATTTGTTAAAAGCGTGTGCGCAGCTTTATTGTGTCGTACTTGATTTGGTGCTGCTGGCGTTAGAGGAGGAGGAAGTCTGAACCTGTAGTTGTCGATGTTCAGCCCTGTTGCTGAATGTCTGTTAAAATTCTCATTAAACGCGATGTGAACGACAAACAGCCGTCTCGGGGGTTCAAAGCAGCCTAAAAGGTAATTGTTATTCATCATTATATTTTTTGAGGCGATTGGTATAAAGTTATCTGTGAGGGTCGTTGTGAGGTGGGGCTAGCAGGTGAGCATTCCTCCCCTCCATCAGGTAGACTGAATTCATTAAAGCGTCTCGTTTTTTTAGTTTAAGACTTACTAAACATAATGCTGTGTACAACAGCTTTTATGAAGCAGGGGTCGGGTTAATGAAAAGGTGAAAGTTGACACTCGTTTTGCTTTCAAGCTTTTTTCTACAAACTAAATAAAAGTAGATACAGTTGCTGCGACACATAAAATAATGCTAGATTAAGTCCATCTACCTAGGCTGGATTTGAGCATGTTTAAAGGTCATGCTGGTAATTTATGACAATAATTTTGAGTCCTAACACCCAAATACACTCATTTCTGTATTGAGTCAAAATAGTGTGTCCAAAATAAATAAGCTGGACCTTCACTTTCATATTTTTTATGTCTCCGCTTCTCTGAAACATAAACTTGGTAAAAGTTTCAGCAAAAATCATCCGTGTTGTTCTGACATGACTTGGCTGTAGTTTCTCAACACAACAAACTCACAGAAGTTTTTAACATCCTTCTTTCTGCCCTCAGCAGCACTGATTTGGGTGGATTTGTTGTGGAATGCAGGTATTTAAAACACAAATGAGAAAGTCCATGTTTTTTCATCATTTGCATCTCAAAGATCTTGATAGAACTATTTTTTAAAACCCAGTAGTGGTTTCTTCCTTCAGGTTTGAGAGTAGAACAAGTATGGGTGTGTCGTTCTGAATGCATGTGTCTATCTGCTCTTGTTATAACAAACCCAGGAATAGTTTTGGACTGAATTTAATGCCTTTCTAGAATTGACTTGCAGCACAGTATGACTAACACATGTCCTCCCTCTGATATAATGATAATGTCATCTCCTCAGTGTGATGTTGTAGAAATAGAAAGAAGAAACAACATGCATTATTGGGAAATATTCATAAACAGGTCTGTGCAACAATAATTACTGTAGTCATACTCATCAAGGATGGGTAATATTAATTTTATTTAATATTGTTTTGTTGGTGCCAATGTAAATAAATTCACAACTAGTTTAAAAACCCGTTTCTTGTTCTTAGCTGACAGGAGAGACACCTGGTGTGGTCTGTTGCTGCTCTTCTGTGTTTTGCTAAATGCTTTTTCATCATTGGACTCAGTGTCACATTTTTTTTAACAACTTGACCTCTGACTTGCTGGCTGTTTGTTCTGTCATGGTCTTGGGGCTTGACGTGTATTTTACGTAAGAGAATCAGATAAGTGGCTGTAAGGTCAGTGGGACGGTCTAGGACGAGGCCTTCTGCAGGATGGATTGATGGTCTTCCCTGATCCTTGAATTGGGTTGATTATGCAATACAACCCTCACGTGCGCTCTGATTTGTCTTCCTGCAAGGATTAACTTATCAAATTATCAGTAATCAATACATTGAACTTGCTAAACTTTAATCACCTTTTATTTTGGAATTATTTATGTCTTTTTAATAAAATTGATGACTGTTTTTCCCACTCGACTGTAAGGTCACCTGTTTATTTCTGCGTTTAACTGTTAGCAGCACTCTGTTTATGAGCAGTGGGCTGTTATTAAATTTACTTATTTGCTCCGATGTGGAGCATTTTTCTATGTATCAAAGTTTTAAAAATGTTTTAAATGATATTTCAGGTCAAAACTATGATCTATGGGTAGAGTTCCACAATAAATGTCATTCTTCTGAAGACCTCCTTCCTCCTATAGACCCCTTTGAATTCTTTCTGAATTTCTGACCGGCAAACTTTTTCTGCCAATAAAATTCAAACTTTTGCATTGTGGGCTGTCAGTCAACATGCATGCGCTTCGTGCAAACCTGTAGAGGTGGGGGCCGCTCTCTCTGTTTACAGTCTCGTCAGCTCATGGAGGAGCCAGAGCTCATTTCTACTAAAAAGTCATCCATTCCCCAACTACTGATGAATTTATTTTTATTTTTAAGCATTTCTCCACACAGAATGGCAAGGCTTGCCAAGGATACGGGTTTATTTTGGTCGGGAACTCATTCTGAACAGAGCGTTTTTCATTTCTGGGTTCTCTAGCTTCAGTCCAGCAGCAGCTCGCTGCTACAGAGAGAGCTACGTTTCATAAGCACAGCAGGGACAGGCAGGCCTCAGACCCTCGTACAGTGAGAAAACATGATTAGTGAGCTGTGAATGATTGAACCCTGCAATGTAATTGTAGTTTGAGCAGAAGCTGCTCAGTTTCTGCCCAACTAGAGACCGGAGTGGCGCACATGCGCTTGCGTGCGCGCGTGTTGAGGTGGGGCTATAGAAACCGGGAGGGAGGGAGAATGAATGTTTTGGGAGGGGCCGTGATACGTGGGTTTAAAAACATGCTCTCTTGCTGAAATCCTGCACATATCAGCTTTAATCTGCAAAGTAATTGCCACCAGCCTATTGATTAATTTAATTTCTGGGCCACTGTTCAGCTCAGTGGTTACTGCCCTCCGATTTCTCTGCATCTTGAAATGGTTGAAAACTGAGCTGTCGGGGTCATTTGATCTGTTCAGAGTTAATCATTGATTTATATAGTCTTTGTTTTAAAGGCTCCAGAGGTCAGAGCTGCAGAGGAATAAATCAGCTGAGATGTTGGGTATAAATGAGTGCTCAAAACAAATATTGAAAAACGGACATAATAAAAGTGATTTTTTCTAAAGTGCATCCTGGGGGTAAACATTCATCTGTCACTTTATTAGGCACACCTGTTCTATTGAGTGTTAATACAAATGGCTAACCAACCAGTCGCATGGCAGCAGCTCAGTACATTTAGTCATCTAGACCAGTGATTCTCAATGATAGGTCACACCCCATAAGTAGGTCATGGACCTGTTTTCAGAGGGTCACAGATTTGTGCTAAAAAAAAATTAAGAAAAAAAACTTTATCTATTCACATTCCTTAACAGTAGGTGGCAGTAATGCTATTTGACATCCATCACTTCATCACCATAGAAGCAGACCTGCAGAGTTATGTTAACAGCAAAAGGCAGGTGTGACACAGAATATATGATAAGAGTTTTCTCATATTGAGGACAAAAACCTTGTTGTGTTTTGCTCCGTGAGTTGTTGGATTGTGAACTTGACCTCAGAGTTGATTTGTTTACTCTTGAATGTGACAAAACTCACATAGTTTCACATATGTCAAGTAATACCTCTAAATGATGTCAGAGTTTCACCTCTGGTTGAAGTCTGTTCTGCTTAGTTTCCTTCAAAGGACGATGTTTATGCAGTTGAAACCAGAAGTTTACATATGCTAATGTGTATGTGTCTTTTTAATCGGTGTATGTAAACTTCTGGTTTCAACTGTAATTGCCTCTTGATGAGGTCATCAGAAGAAAAGTCAAACGTGTATTTGAATTATTTTGAATTGCACTCTGTTAAATTTATTTTGGGTTACAGCTGCTACTGAAGAAAGTATTTTTTCCGAAGTCAAATGTTCATTTTTTGGAGATTCACTGATTCTCATTTAAAACTACATCATTTGAGTTTTTAACAACTTCTTAATAGTTTATCCCTTTTTAAAATCTATTCTTTTAAATGAAAACATCAGCTGAGTCTGTTAAAAATTTTTGTTACTGAAATGTTCTGATGGTAATACTGTAGGATGTAGTTGTAGCGATAATAAAAAAAGAAAAAGAAAAGAGTATACTCAGTGAGTGGTTTCCTACCCAGGGCTACATATTTAGTCTTTTTGAACTTACTGCTCAGTAGATGGGAAATTTATTTCATGTTTGTGCCTGAAAACAGGTTGACTCAGTTCAAAAGGCTGAATTTAATCAAGTGAAGAATTTTGGTTTTAATTTAAATGTAGTTAATTGAAAAGAGGAATATTTCCCTCTCTAGCGCCACCACATGATGGTTGTTATGGTTGATCTTTAAACTTGTTTTATTGTGTTGGCCTACTATGATATTCTACTGTCTCACGTCCAAACTGAAACATAATTTCTTAAAATAAGTTTTCATTGATTTAAGTCAAAATGTCCCTCGTTTGTTTCTCACTAAGGGGGATTGTGGGTCCCAGAGCCAGACCAGTTGAGAACCACAGCTCTAGACATGCTGAAGTTCAAAGTTAGCATCTTGTCAGCAGTTTAGTGATTTTCATTCTTTGAACTATTTCTGTGTGGCTCAACAATGAAACATCCCACTAGCCTAGAGTCACGGTTGCTGTCTGATCATTACGTTGTGGTTCTTGTTAAATTCACTCAGACCCAGTGGTTTCCTCAGACAGCGCCACCATCACCTCTCCATGTTTTTTTTACTTCACCTTGCTTTTTTATTGTAAAGTCATGTAACTTCTAGTTTTGCAATTGGACTTCATCAGCTGCTGAGGGATTACATCACTCCTCAGCCACTTCATCTCTTATCTTCAAAACCATCTTTTCACTTGGGGTTTTTTATGTTTGCAAAACTATCTAGCTTAGAATGGGCTGCAGAAAGTGATGCAAAATGACAGTAATAAGCTATGAACTGAGTTTAAAGGAAAACAAGAGCTGAAACAGATCGATCATTGACGGATTGTTGTGTGTTTAGTTTGTATAAATAAATTAGGAAAAAAGGCAAATGTGTTTAAATGCATGTTCACTGTTTACCAGAAGACCAGCACGTAGATGCAACTTCCCATGGTAAACACTATGTAGTGCAAAGACACTGATCGTAAGAAACATGAGTGCAGCGTTGGATAAAAGTCAAACATGTCGCTTTAACCAGGTCTACATCAGATCAACAGATAAGTTACTGCTTTTGTTTTTGCACCAATTTCTAACACCTCTGTGGAGGAGATGATGTTCTGTCTGGCCAATGTTCACAGGAACTAATCTACACACAAACTTCCACATTTGAAGTACTTCTGCTATGCTGATGAACTCACCTGCCAACAGCCTCATTCTGTGTCAAACGCATTTGCAGCAGAAAAAAAGAACAACATTTTAGATTAAGACTTTGTTGCTCCCAGTCAGATTAAGTTAAGGGGCTCACAATGAAAACTCTAGAGGTTTGTTTATGTTTATTCATTTCACTGATGCGTTTCTCCAAAGTGACTTACATACACTATATACACCTATCAGGTATGTTGTGACCTGTGGGAGGAAACCGGAATACGCTGAGGAAACCCACGCATGCATGGGAAGAACATGCAGCTCCACACAGAAAGGCCACCTGTGACCTTCTGGCTGCGAGGCAACAGTGCTGCCAACTGCATCACCATGAATGTTTATAGAAGCACTCTCTCAGCTATGACTGTGCGTGGTCATACTTTAATGCTCTTCAGATTTAGAGATAAGATCTTTAAAGAGCCGTTTCACTTTCAGCAATGACCCAACTGATAGAAATAAGTTGGACACATTTGACAGTTTATAGGATTTACCTTAAAGGTTTCTGTTTGTTTTCTTTTATTCTACTTTGTGGCACCTCACTGTTGTTGCTGAGCCATAAAAGTGTAAAATGTGACGTTTCATCAGAACAGCTGGCAGCAAGCGGACATTGATTCTGATATTTAAATCTGAAACAAATTGAACATGTTTAGGGACGACTTGATTATGATACTGACCTCAGATTCTTAAACAGCTCTGACCTGCCAATGCTGGTTATGATTAAAGCCACGTATCTCGCAAGGGTTAGGCTAACCCAAAGTGGATAGTTGTTATGCTAGCGCCGGAGTGTTTTTAGCTCATGATTCCTGCTTTGTTTCGATCTCTCCCTGCTTGAACACAGCTGATTTCTTTGAAGGAGTAAATAACCCCTCATGTAGAAAGCAGTGAAGTCTGAGGAGACATTTCAACAGTTAGATTTAGGTGTTTCTGAGCATAAACAATGGTGCTAACGTTTTTACGGCAATGATTTAAAACAGACACCAAGGGGAGCCAAAAACAAGCAAAACTGCATATTATCCCTTTAATGTCATAAAACCTCAGATGGTTCAGAAAAGTTAAGTCTGGTTGCTGGACAGAGCTGTAGGATCCAGAGACTGTTTATATCTGTCCTCCTTTTGATGCGTTGTAGTTGTCCTGTTCTCTTGGCAGAAAGGCACCCCCAAAGAATAATGCTTCCACGTCCATGTTTGACGACGGTGTTCTTGCAGTAATAGGCAGCATTCCTCCTCCTCCAAACATGGCCAGTTGAGTTTATGTTAAAGAGCTCGACTTTGGTCTCATCTGACCACAGAAGTTTCACCCAGTCCTCTGTATCATTTAGATATTTAGTGGCAAAATTCAATTGGGCCTCTACATGTTCATTTGTTGAGCAGGAAGACCTTGAGAGCACTGCAGGACAGCATTTGTTTTTATTTTATTTTCATTATATTTTACCACATTATTGTGTTTGTAAAGAAACAGCTTTGTATTTAGTGAAAAGGATTGTATTTTTTGTGTAGGATTCTCAAAATAACAGTCTCAAACTTTGTCACACTGCAATACGAAAACCATAAAACTATAGTAAGATTGCTAAAGGTTAGAGGTAAATCTGGCTTTAGAAATATGAATGAACTGATTACTTAAAACATCTGCAGCCTGGATTCAAAATCCTCTAGGCTGACCTAAATATGAGGATTAAATTGTTGATCACTGAAGATGTAAAGGCTGGTTTTCTAACGATGGACTCGCTGTGCTTCCTTTTTTCCTTAGACGATGACTTGATATTTCAACAATAGCTCTCAGCATGATGTAGCTAGCTGACTACTTTTGTTTCAGAAGAAAACCTGTGTTGAAACTGTTGCGCAGTGTTTAGATTTGAGATAACTAAACCTCTAAAAATGTTTCCTGCTTATGTGAAGAGATGCATCACAATGTCAGGGTCATTGCTTCTCATTTTGTTTACAAACAAAAAAACTATATATAAATATTACTAACTGTATATCAAAAACTATTTTTGATGACCCAAACTCACAAGTCTTTATGCTTCAATCATGAATTAATCTTAGCCAGCTGTTGTCACACTGCACTTCTCTATGGGCAGCTATAAACAATATGGAAACATAAACTATAGATGTTTACAATTTTGATGCTATGATGAGAGAGGATGGTTTTAGCAAGTTCTTAATTCTCCACTGATCAAAAACAGTAACAACATTGCAGTGAAAATGTTTTTGTCCTCTTACAGAAATCTTGTCTTTGCTGACTCGTCACACTTAAATGCTTTAGATCGGCAAACACATTTCAAAATATGTCCTGAGTAACAACCTGAGTAAATGTAAAATGCAGATTAAAAAGATGATTAATTGTAGTTAACTGCATTATTTGGAAAGCTGAGATTAGTTCCTCTAGCCACACCCAGGCCTGATTACTGCCAGACTGTACAATTAAGAAATCACTTTAATAGAACCTGTCTGACAATGTGAACTAGGCTAAAAGATCACAAAAAACAACACATCAAATAAAGAAACGTAAGGGGAAAAAAAGAAGACTGAACAACATCTGAAGCACTGCAGGCCTCACTGGTTAAAGGTCATGATTCAGCAATTGGAAAGATACAGGACACTTTCAGAACTAGGCAACCCTGGTCCTCAAGTGCCACAGTCCTGCATGTTTTCATTGTCTCCCTGTTTCAACACACTGTTCAGCAGGTCCTTAGGTTCTTGAAGCCTGTTAATCACCCACTGATTCAGATCAGATGTGTTTATGCAGAGCAACACCTAAAACATGCAGGGCTGTGGCACTCGAGGACCAGGGTTGCCTACCCCTGGGACAGTACTGTATGTTCTGCTACACCACTAATTAAACTAACTTCACCCTCTTCAGAATTGATCAGAGACTAAGTTGCTGTTGTCTCCCGCATTGAACTCAACTGAGAGACAAGCAACACACAACATTAGTGGTATTGAAATACTTTTGTGAGTACAAATAGGGGTAGGTGATATGGCCCCAAAATCATATCACAATATATTTGAGTATTCTGATTAGGCTTGGGTGGTATTATGGTAATACCGTATACACCCGGTGTTTAAAAATAGCAACATTATTCGTTTCAATACCATCATGAAATAAATGCATGGTCAGGGCAGGATGGTAACTTTAAGCTGGTCTGGGGCGCTCGCGCAGCCCTCTATCCAAGCGGCTTGTTTTAATAAGCACTTCCTTGTTGTGGCGAGAGCTCATACGGCCACGGTGTGTTCGCACGCACTTAAAGCTTCAGTCAACAGCTGGATCCCCCCCCCCCTCCCCTATTTTACTCAGCATTTCCTTGTTGTGGCGGGAGCTTGTATAGCTGCGGGTGTGTTCATGAGCTTACAGCGCTTCAATCAACAGCAGTAGCCATCCGAACCGAACATCAGCTGTAAGTGCTCATGTTGGAGCCATGACCGAAAATGCCCGGGTCAAATTATAGTTCCAGTCCAACCCTGGTCACAGTAATACTGTACACCGCGGGAAAATGTGGAGGAAGTTTGACGGTATCAAAATTTGGATACTGCCCAAGACTAATTTTGATGATAACAATAAATCGGATGATATAATAAAATACCCCCTCCCCCTTTTTATTTATTTAATGAAAATATTTTATAATAATATTACACAGGTATCTTTTAGTGCAATAACTTTATTTTTAGTGCAATAATTCTTTTAGTATTCAATCTTAAAAGTATTTTTAAAAATTCTACTGCTCTGTTCTTTGGACTGAAAAATTCTTTATAAAAACATAAATAGTATGTAAATTTATTTGTATGGAGCTTTTCTAAGTCATGGACTACAAAGCTCTTTACTGTAATTTACTTGCTGATGGCAGGAAGCTATGTTATAGCTACAGAAGAGAGGTGACCAGACACGGACACCACCAGACCCTCTGGCCACCACCAACAGGTGATCTGAGTGAAGTGTCTGATCTAAGAACACAACAGGAGTCGAACCGGCACCACTTCCTGTTCCAACCAAATGCTCTCCCTACAGAGCTGCTGCTGCGCCAGTAGTAATAAAATAATATGCACATTTTCTTTTTCTGTCATATGAACTACATCTAGCGAGAGACTCGGTGATGTCATGCTGAACTAGTTTACTTTGTTTTGGTTTTTTAGCGTTAGCAGCTGTTAGCTTTCCTCTCAGGCTTTCAGACACTCCTGCTACAGACTCAGGTGCTGAGGCTTGATTTGGTGAAATAGGTTAGAGGTGTGTCTCGTCTCATCTTCTTCCGCTTCTCCGGGTCCGGGTCACGGGGGCAGCATCCCAATTAGGGAGTCCCAGACGGTCCTCTCCCCAGCCACTTCTACCAGCTCCTCCGGCAGGATCCCAAGGCGCTCCAGGGCCAAACCAGAGAGATATTTT
This sequence comes from Callopanchax toddi, assembly GCA_006937965.1. NCBI lineage: Eukaryota > Metazoa > Chordata > Actinopteri > Cyprinodontiformes > Nothobranchiidae > Callopanchax > Callopanchax toddi. The sequence goes on from SSNR01000182.1 coordinate 999,657, forward strand.
CTCCAGCGTGTCCTGGGTCGACCCGGGGGCCTCCTGCCGGCAGGACATGCCTGAAACACCTCCCTGGGGAGGCGTCCAGGGGGCATCCTAACAAGATGCCCGAACCACCTCAACTGGCTCCTTTCGACATGGAGGAGCAGCGGTTCTACTCCGAGTCTCTCCCGAATGTCCGAGCTCCTCACCCTATAGATATTACAGGCTTCTTTCACTCCATAATTTTAATAAATCTGCACTGCAGGACCCACATATGAGTGTAACCTGCACCGTAGTGGGGTGACATAGTTACGTCATAAAATTAGCATATTGTGATATATATTTTTTCCAGAGCAAGAAAAATGTACTAGTATTACTGAGAATGATATGATATGACCCACCCCTAAGTACAAATACACAAACATAGCATTGAGTCATTCCTAAATCTAATCAAATCTAATATTATTGTATTGTATTTATGAAAAAGCTGTAAGATGTTTGATGCTGCTAAACTAATCACTGCTGTAAGAGAGGGATGGCAGAGGTTGCCGGTCCAATAAAGTGAAACTTAAAAACAGCAGCGGCTGCAGCGCCTCATCATTTTTTTAATGACAGCATTAAAGCGGCACTCCGGAGGATTTCATCAGGAGAGCAGTTTTTGAATCTAGCGTCCAAAGGCTCCTCCTCAAAACATCTCAACACGCGCGTCCGGTCGCGTGTGCGTGCGTGCACGCGGCGCATATACTTCGGACATGAACTGTACAGCTCAATGTGTAGGGTTTAATCACTCACAGTTCACAATCTTATTCCAACAATACTACGAGGGTCTGATGAGCCCTCTCTGTCCCTGCTGCTTCTGATATTAGCTCTGTTAGCAGAGAGCTGCTGCTGGACTCTGAAGCTGAACTTGACTCTGCCCTGGATGAACTTTCTGACCAAAATAAACGCATAATCCTGTCAAGCCTTGCCATTCTGTGAGGTGAAAGGTTTAAAAATAAAAATAAATCCATCTTTAGCTGGAGAATGGGTAGGTTTTTAGTAGAAATGAGCTGTGAGTCCTCAGTGAACGGCTGAGACGGCAGAGAAACACACGGAGCGTCCTGTACGACAGCGCCCCCTACTGGTACAGGTTTGGTGGATGCGCGTGCATGTTGAGAGAATGCAGACATTTGAATTTCATTGGCTGAAAAATGTCGGCGGCAAGAAATAATGGAAAGGGGTCTCTAGGAGGAAGGAGGGTCTTCATCAGAATGACAGATGTTGTGGAACTCAACCCATAGATCATAGTTTAGACCTGAAATATCATTTAAAACATTTAGAAAACTTTGATACAGAGAAAAATGCTCCAGAGAGCCGCTTTAAGGTGAGAGAGAAACAGTATTTCAATTCATCTGTATGTTCTACATATAGAGGGAACTGACAATAAAAGCATCTTGAATCATGTAATGGCAAACTGAGTGGGTGATATCGCACTGACTCGAGATGGCAACATGGACAATTATAGCTCGGGGCGGGGGACACAGTATATGTGTCACAGGCCAGAAAGATGCGACTTGTGGGCTGGATCCGACGATGTCGGAGACGTCAAGGAGAGCTATGCATTAGTCACTGTTGTCACCAGACCAGCCTTGGTTATTTGACTGCAGTTCTTCATAAAAACACCTTCTAGTCAAATATTTTCACACAGCTGATGTCTCTGAATCATCTGTTTTTTGTTGTTTTTTTAAAGATATTTTTAGACTTTGATAGAAAGTAAGCAATAAGCATGTTGTTTATTTCATTATATGAAATATGGAAAAGTTTCTTCTAAAAAGTTTGAGCCTCATACTTATAAACTCAAGTCTGCTTTGAAACCTTTACCTGGCAGAAACATTGCGGATGTAGTGTAATCACTTTGTGTCTTATTGCTGAGTTCAGCTGCTTTCCAACCTGTTTTAAGCTGCTTCTTAGTTCACGAGTTTTCATCCTATAGACATTATTGTTAGCACATGTTTTGGTTTAATTGTCTGGCTGTAAGTTGACAAACTCTTTATGTGTGAGTGTGCCAAAGAATCAATGCTGTTTTCTTGAGGGTAATGGTGGTCAATCCAACTATGACATTTTCATGTTTTGTTATGTTAGTTCACTTTACATTTTATAAATGTAAAACAAATATTTTAAATGGTGAAAAATGTCTTGCTTTACATCTGTGATCACACTTAGTAAAACATTACATTGAGCTGTATTTATAGACATGAGTGGTGGAAAAAGCTGGAAAAAAAAGACATTTGCACAACTAACTTTACTGTTTTGAATTACGTTCACTTGTCATTCCATTCTTAATGTAACCTATTAACACTGTTTATATAAGTTTCAAAGGAAAGAAAATCGGTGTTTTAGTTGATAGAATAAATGTGCTAATCAGAGGGATGTTTATTTTTCTTTATATTTAGTTTGCCTGGTAATACCAGTTTGCAAGGCGATACCAGTCAGGTTTGACAAGGTTCAGAAGTGCAGACGGTTTGATTAGCATTGAAAACAGATGAGAGACAGGTATTTATCCTCCTGAACTTTTGCTGCAAACAACTGTCAGCTCTTCATTTTTTAACAAGATAAAACTAGATATTTTTTGGAACACGTTTTTTCACAAAACATTTGAAACTTGCATGTAATTACTTTCATTACTTGTATTTAGACTCTGCATCGATGTAGACCGTATGTATCAGTTATGATAAAACTGTTACTGTTAACACAGGTCCAAAAGAAACAAATGAGCTCAAACATTCGATAAGTAGCAGGTTGCTGCTGTTTTGGTTTTACCTCTGTAGACAGATTATTGTCTTCCTAGCAAATCCTAGCATTCCAAATGAGCCCTTTTTTGTAGTTCCTCATTTTTTTATGTTATTCATTATTTGTGCTTACACTTTTGTTGATTGAAATTTGGGTAATGACCCAAAGAACGAGCTCATGAACACCTGCGGTCGAAATGAGTTTTCCTTCGAAGATGGCCGGGCTTAGCTGTAGGGTTTGGAGCTTGGACATTTGGGCGGGACCCGGAATAGAACCGATGTTCTTCCACATTGAGGGGAGCCAGCTGAAGGGGTTCACACATCTGGTCAGGATACCTACTGAACGCCTTCCTGGGGAGGTGCTTCAGGCATGTGCTGTCAAGCAGAAGGCTTGAATCCAAGACATGCTGGAGGGTTTGTATCTCCTGGCTTCTTACTGGGAATGCTGACCCTGTCAGAAGAGAGCGAGGTGAGGTGTCTAAAGTAGAATAAGGATATAAATACTTGTCAGGGAACATTGTGGTATGAAAATCTCTTTCTTCTCTTCCTCCTTTGTCTTATTTCCTGTGTGGACTCAAATATTCAGAGGATACAAATTCAGTGTAAGCCTTAATTAGTATGTTTTTTATTGATCTTTTTTTAAAGAGCCTTGTTTCACAACATTACAGTGTGACTTACCACTGAATATAAATGGCAGGGGGTTGCAGTTACTGTGGTCACTGTGCTAAGCATACAACAGGTCATTGGAATCATTTTTATTAGAAAACTTAAGGTAAAATTGATTTGTAACTGGATTTGTTTGATTTCTTTTTCTGTAGAAGTTTGTTTTCTGCTTTGTTGCTCTATACAATTTATGACATGCCTTGTTTGAAATGTAAAGAAAACCTGATGAACTGTTTGATTTGCTGGTGAAGGTTCTGATAACACATTATAAACCGTTCTTTTTGAACGGTTTGATTGTTTAACTTGGAAGTGCATTTAAACCTGAAACCACACTTTTGAGTTTTCATCAGAAATCCAAGACTGTTTTGTGACAAGATTTTCAGTAGGGCTGCACGATTATGACCAAAATAATAATCACGATTATTTTGATCAATATTGTAATCACGATTATTAATCACGATCATTCATCCTGTCTGGTAAAATCTGTTTTATTGCACCAGTTATAAACAATGTTGCAACATTTTTCTGTGAAAAATAAAACTTTTGAATAGATTATAAATAATGCAAAAAAACAACTAAAAACTCAAATACTTTTATATTTATAAATGATGCACAACCCCCCCCCCCCCAGCCCCAATACTCAAATTTCTGAAGCCTTCATTGCTCACTGTATTGATAGGACACATATCTTTGACCAAATAAAAATATATGCGTCTATTATTTCTGCGTGTCTTTGTGAAGAAAATGGATACTAGCCTAGTATACTAGACCGTCAGCACAAATATATAGTCTGGTTTAGCAGCTACCTCATCTCCAGATGCTGCAGCATTTTCCATTCCAGACATGACTTGCTCTCATCAGTCCAACTTGCTGCCGCCGTAATGTGTGACTGGCTGCTACAGTGCTGAGTGGCTTGTGCGCGGTTTTTATTTTGGCAGCTTAAGGAAGCTTTAGCCATGTGTTCGCCCCCTGGTGGTTGGCAGACTATTGGTTGAGGTGGTGTGTGATGTAGAGGCAAGTAGAAGAGCTCGCAATTTGACTGGAAATATCGTTGACGATCAGGTTCATTTAATTGTGGCCACCAAAATCTTGATCACGACTAAAATTCGATTAATTGTGCAGCCCTAATTTTCAGAATCCAGGTTTTCTTTTCTTGAAAACAAAACTAAATGAGTTAAGAAGAACCCAATTGTCTTCAAGTTAAAATTAGCAGCAATAATGTTTAACAGGTGTTATCACACCATATAGCATCCCTAAAGATGAGTTCCATTGCATGTGCCTTAAATAGTATTTCTATTTACTAACCCAGTGATGCTTTCGTTTGTATTTTTTGAGGTTTACTGGTTAGTATTGATCAGTTTTATTCTGGTTATTCAGTCTGTTTGTGCATGTCCTGATGACTATTGTTTCCCTGCAGGCAGAAGTCTTAAAGTGATAATATGCAGTTTTGCTTGTTTTGGGGCTCCCTCTGGTGTCCGTTTTAAATCACTACCACTAAAAAGTTTGCGCATTGTTTCAGCTTATAAACGCCTAAATCTACCTGTTGAAATGTCTCCTCAACCTTCATAGTTTTCTACAGGAGCGGTTATTTACTCCTTCAAAGAAATCAGCTGTGTTCAAGCAGGGAGAGATTGAAAAAAAAAAAAAGAAGCAGGAATCATGAGCTAAAAACACTCCAGCGCTAGCCACTTTGGGTTAGCCTAACCCTCGTGAGACACGTGACTTCCTGGGTACCATGACGGCAACAGAGATTTTGCAATCATGGTATTTTGGATCTAATCACCAGATGGGGCTAAGTGACTTTTCATTAACCCTGTAAATGGTCATATTAGCACATACTGGCTCAAGGAAAAGATTTTAAAATATGAAAAAGTTGCAAATGATGCCTTTAGGTGAGTTGTTACCTGAGTGAGTGATATCCTTCTAGATGTGTTTGCTCTTTTCAGACAGCTATTTGTGTATGTTTGATAGTGTTTACAATATGTTAGAGCTTTCTTGGCGCCTTTAATGCAGCCGGAGTATCAGGCCGTGGTTATAACTTCATAAAAAATCTTTTATTGTGGGTTTATAAAGGTTAAACCCTTTTGATTGAGGTTTGCTCTCTTTATCTTCCTATAGAATGTTGAGGTTTCTTATGCATTTTCCACTAATGTTGTATGTAGTTTAACCATTGATTGAAATGAGTCTGACAGTTGTCATCTACAAATTTCACTATTGTTTTTGATTCTTGCATGGGTTGACGGTGATCAGTAAAAAGTGCATAAAGTAAGGGGCATAACACACGGGCCTTGTGGCACATAGTGCTGACAGTGACGAGGAATTCAAAATTTTTATTTCAGAAATAATTTTTCAATCCTAACTAAAAGTTAGATGTTGTAGTAACCCAGTTTTTTTTTTAGTTTGTTCAAAGATTCAATCAGGTTCCAGCTGTGGGCAGGAGGGATCTTCTGTAGTGGTCTGTGTTGCAGCAGGTCTAAGGAGCCTCTGACTGAAGACACTCTGTTGCTGAATTAATGTCTCGGGAAGAGGATGCTAGCTCCATCATGTCTATATTATCTTTATTTTATAAAAAGTCCTCCTTTGTCCAATCAGCTCTAGATGCTCCAATGTCCCCAGGACTGAGCTACCCTCCTTTATCATCTTGTTCAACATTTTATAATCACTGGCACTGATGCTGATGCAGATGACTGCAGATGTGATTGCATTCTCCACAGCAGATAGAGTTATAGAAGTTATAGAAGACAAACACTAAAGGATCTCAGCTTCCTCCAGAGGTCCAGTCTGCTCTGTCCCTTCTTGTTAACAGCTTCACAGCATCTCCAGTCCAGGTGAACACCAATGTGTTTATATCCCTCCACCACCTTCACTTCTTCTCCCATGATGGAAAAATGTGTCAGACAAACAAGCTTTTTCTAAAATCCCAAATCATCTACTTTGTTTTGTTGACATTTAAAGGCATACTCAGTAGCCAGGTAAACAATGTAGCTTTTAACGTTTTTTTAAAGCCTCTTAACAACGTTCCAACATGGTATAGCCATAAATATATTGTGGAGATTTTAAAAAAACCCGAAAGAAATCAATAAAGTAGTTGTCCCGCAGTTCTCTAAAAACTTCAGCCAATCCTATCGTTCGGACCTAACGATAGGATTGGACAATCCAGCTGTCTGTCTGCCGCATTTCCTCACTGCTTGGATTGGCATTAATCCGCCCGGACACATTTTGGGGCAGAACATCCCGGAAGTGAAAGTGAAAGTAGAAGTAGGACAGAGAACCAACGGGTGATTCCATTTTAAGATAAAAATACCAGAGTCCCCCCCAAAAAACACCTTTTCAGCTAGCAGAAAACTAAAAACGTTTGAAGGTGAAAAGAGGAAAAGCTGGGGGAACATTTCTACGGCTGAAGTTATACTCTGCTTTGTCACCTTTGCAAACCGGGGTCCCAATATCCGCGGGAGGCTGGTGTAAGGATTTTCCCCGACGGGAGGGGTGAGTTCACGAGACATGTTTCTGTAAAATAGCTAGCGAGACCTCGTTTGTTTACCTTGCTACTGAGTATGGCTTTAACATGAGATATTTGTTTTCCCTCCATTCCACAAAGTGGTCCATCAACTCTCAGGACTCGGTCTCACGTCCTTCTCTGATACATCCAACAACTGCAGTCTCTTCTGAACTATCTTGTTGGTACCAGATGGGAATAACCCACTGATCTACTGGAACTTTTACCCAAAACCACGTCTAGATCTCACATAGAATGGTCTGAAAAAAGAGGAACTATCCAGTGAGCAGCAATTGTGAGGATGATAATGTCTTTTTGATGTCAGGAGACAATGGACTGACTGGTTCTTGATGATATAAAGACAACAGTAGCTCAAATAATCACTGGTTACAACCAAAAGTTAATCTCTGAACTACATCATGTTGAACCTTGAAGCAGATGGACTATACAGCAGCAGAGGACCTCACCAGGTGTCTCCTATCAGCTAAGATCAGGAAACGAAGGCTACAACTCACACAGGATCACCAGAACTGGACCAGAAAGTGTTTCCTGGTCTGATGAGTCTCAATTTCAGCTGCAACTTTCAGATGGTCAGAATTTGGTGTCAACACCATTAATGCATGGATCCATCTTGTCTGGCATTAACGGTTCAGGCTGCTGCTGGTGTAATGGTGTGGGGGAGACATTCTTGTCCCACTTTGGGTCCCTTAGTACCAGCTGATCCTGGTTTAAACTCCACAGCCTACCTGAGTATTGTTGCTGACCATGTCCATCCCTTTATGGATCTATCTTCTGATGACTACTTCCAGCAGGATAATGCTCCATGTCACAATAAGATCAGATCATCATAACAGATTTCTTGAACATGTCGATGAGTTTACTGGACTCTAGTGACCTCCAGTCACCAGATTTCTATCCAGACCAGACGCTTTGGGATGTGATGGAACAGGACATTCACATCATGGATGGAACTGTGTTGAGGTCATGTCAGTATGGAGCAGAACCTGAATTGATGACAGGATGAATAAAGGTGGTTCTGAATGAAGAAATGGGTTCCAACCTGATACTAGTAAGATGTACGTACCTAATAAAGTGACTGGTGAACTGCAGTTCAAGAAAAATAATTAGATCCTGTTTTTTTCTTCTAGTAAACCCTTAGGCAAACATTCCATAGTTTAGCATAAGAATGTAAACTACTTCCTTTGTATTTCAGTTTACTTTCTGTTTTCATTATTCCATATTCATTTAAGTAGGCGGGTTTCTTCACCTTTTTAAAGTGCAGTGATTGAGGTACACTAGTCATATGTGACAGAGCAGAAAAGGAGACACTGACACATTCATCCGTCTGCACACACTGAGAAAGAGCTCATGAGAAACAGGAGGTGAGTGGCTCAGCATGAAGGAAAGTAATATTGTCATCTAAATGTTTGTTTAGATGCAGATTTGATTCATAGGCTTTAAAATTAAGCAGCTGCATTTATTTTACGGAACTCAAATTCAGTAAAATACGTGTTCTGATGAGGAACCAGAGCTAAAAAACCTGGGGATGGAGTAAAATTTCTGGGGCAATAGTCGCTGAGGTAGTAACTACACAGCAGTGGAGCTCCAGGGGTGGAGGAGATCCATTCTGGTATCTTAGGCCATGGATGGAGTTGGATTGTCTTGGTTGACATGTGTCTTCAACATTGTATGGTCACTGGGGACTGTGACTGTGGAGGGGCAGACCAGAGTGGTGTTCCCCTTTTTTAAGAACGGGGACCAGAGGGTGTGTTCCAACTATAGTGGGATCACACTCCTCATCCTCCCTGTAAAGGTCTACTCCAGGGTACTGGAGAGGAGGGTCCGGTCTCTAGTTGAATCTCAAATTGAGGAGGAGCAATGTGGTTTTTGTCCTGGTTGTGGAGCTGTGGACCAGCTCTTTACCCTTGATAGGGAGATGGAGTAGGCATTAGAATATCTATATGTATTTTGTGGCTTTGATTAAGGCTCATGACCGTGTCCCCAGGGGTGTCCTTCAGGAGTATGAGGTGGATGACAGTTTTTTGAGAGCCATTCAGTCCTTGTACCAAAGGAGTGTGAGTGGCCAGCATAGCTGACAGTAAGTTGACCCAGTTCCTGGTGAGAGTTGGACTCTGACTGGGCTGCCCTTTGTCACCAGTTCTGTTCATAACCTTTATGGACATAATTTCTAGGTGCAGCTGTGGTGTGGAGGGTGTCAAGTTTAGTGACAGGAGGATCACATCTCTGCTTTTTGCAGATGATGTGGTCCTCCTAGCTTCATCAAGCTGTGAACGTCAGTTTTTGTTGGGGAGCTTCACAGCCAAGTGTGAAGCAGCTGGGATGAGGATCAGCTCCTCCAAATCTAGGCTGTGGTTATTGACCTGAAAAGGGTGGGTTGCCTACTCCTCCTCTAGTGGAGTTAAATTTTCTTGAGGTTTTGTATATACAGTAAGTGAGGAAAGGAGGGAGCAGGAGATCAACAGGCGGATTGGGGCAGCGACTGCAGTGATGTGGATGCTGATCCGATCTGTTGTGGTGAGGAGGGAGCTGCGCTGGAGAGCGGGGGTCTCGATTTACTAGTGATTTACATTCCAATCATCACCTACGGTCATGATTTCTGGTTAATGACCCAAAGAATGAGATCATGAGACAGTGGTTGGTCTTAGCCATAGGGTGAGGAGCTCGGACATTCAGAAGGGACCTGGAGTAGAACCGCTGTTCTTCCACATTGAGGATGCTGCTCCCACGACCCAGATCTGGATGAGTTGTAGAAAGTGAGACGAGGTGTCTCAAGTAGAATGAGGATATAAATACTTGTCAGGCAACATTGTGGTATGAAAAGAATAGTTTTTCTCTACTTCCTTTGCCTAACTTCCTGTTTGGACTCAGATATTCACAGAAGATACAGATTCAGTGGAAGCCTTAATTTATTATTATTTATTGTGATCATTGTTGTAGAAGCACCTCATTTCACAGCATGACTGTGACTTACTACTCAGTATAAATAACAGGTGATTGCAGTAACTGTTCACTGTGCTAAGCATAAAGTCATTGGCATAATTTTTATTAGAGCATTTAAGGTAAAATTGATTTGTAACTACATCTGTTTGATTTCTCTGTATGTTTGTTTCATGTTCTGTTGATATATGCAATTTATGACATGCCTTGTTTGAAATGTAAAGACAACCTGATGGACCACTTGAGTGTTTAACTTGAAGTGTCTTTACACCTGAAACCACACTTTCAAGTTTTCATCAGAAATTTGAGACCGTTGTGCGACGAGAATTTCTGAATCCAGGTTTCCTCTTGAAAACAAAACTAAATGAATCAAGAAGAAGCTAATTGTCATTGTGTAACAACAGTGTTTTAATAAATACATGAATGCACCCTACAGAGGTATAATCAGAACAACAATATAAAGTATAGCACCTACATGTATCTGGTCATAACGTTGTACGTATCATGTTGATGTTATTGATGTCCCTACCTTGTGTACTACTAGATAAACAGTCACACACAGGAGATTTTGAACATTTTTTATATAGTTTGTTCATCTATTATCTACAGCTGTTTTTAATTGTCTTTTACTTGTTTTTTTTCTGTAAAGTTCTGCAGCTTTGTCCTTCTTTTTCAAAACAAATTTCTCCCATGAAAAACAAATAAAGGAACTTGAACTTAAAAGTCTGAAGTGTACAGAGTAAAAGGAACAGTGAGAGTACAGTCCCCTTTGCTGTTTTAAACCTGGTCAGACACACAACCCTTCAGTCTGGAAAACTGAGGTCTGTTTGTCAGGTATTCATTTATCTAGGTGATTGTAGAAGCGTCAACTTGTGTATTCTGGAGTTTCTTACATACTAAATCAAGCAGGGTTGTATTAAATGCACTGGACAGATCAAAGAACACGATCCTCACAGTGCTGCCTGCTTTGTCCAGATAACTCTGAGTTTGTTGAAGCAGGTATGTGATGGTGTCATCAGCTCCAACCTCACGGCGATAAGCAAACCTCAGACGGGGCCAGGTACATGTAGATGACAATCAGACAGTTGTTACTGGTTTTGTGATAACAACCAGTTTCTCTTGCTCATAAAATGCACACATCCTCATTCCTAAATTATCTACCCAAACCAGTCTATGCTTTCTATAAGTTATTAAAGTAATGGAAGTAATATAATGTGTCTAATACATTCAGCTCTGTGTTTCATGTAGACATACAGTGACTTTTATTAGTGAGTATGTTAAAATTAAACCGTGTTGTAATCATGACATTCATTAGTTTGACTGCAGTGGAGAAATGATAATTTATTAAAAGTCTGAACAAATAGAAGTACAACACTGTGCACTTTTTATATAAAAGTCACATTGTGTGTTACTTACAGCTGTGTCAGTGAACTGTAGTTAGATAATTTTGGAGTTTGGCAGCTGAAAATGTTTAAAACATTATTTGAAAAGTGATAAAATGCAGCTCACTCATGTCTAGTAGATGTGCTTAATTTTCCCCCTCTTTGTGCTTTTTAACTGTAGCTGTTACTGATCTCTAGATCTTGGACACAACTCTTAACATGATGGACATCAAGAAAGTGAGCAAGCTGCACAGTCTTCGGAAGAAGGTGCTGCCACGCTTCCGGCGTGATAAAAAGAATTCTGACAAGCATGTCATCCGGTCTGATCTCAACATGGACCATCGGATGAGCATCTCTGTTCCAGACATGACGGTCATGAGGCAGGACCAGCAAAACACTCTAAGCTACAATGTGGACTACGAGCTGTTGGATGAGCCTGACGCATCCCTAGGAAGGCGTGGGAGTGGCCTGCAGGTACCTGATGAAGGAGCTTTAAGGAATTATCACAGACTGAGCATGCCTTCAGAATGGGTTCTCTCTCAGGAGGCATTCAGTGGTCTCTGTGAAGAAAATAACTTTTATTTGGAGAATAATAGTCCTGTTCGAGGGATGGAGCCAGAGACGCTGGAAGCACCTGAGACAACGGCCTTCAGTCCAGATGATTCAGCAGACGGCACACAGGTACAGAAAACATTCCTCAGCCATTTAAAAATAGGCAACAAGCTGCAGTTCAATAAAACAATATTCATATAGTTTTTGAATCTTATTACCTTAAATCTTCTATTTAAAAAAATATTGTAACATTAACATTAGAATTTTAATCTATAAGTCATGTTTGGTCACAGTGAAGTGATTTGTACATGTTTCATACAATTCTCATTTAAAACATTAGTAGGGAGGTAAGAATCTATTAATAGAAAAATAAATGAATGAAAGACCAAACAAATTTGCAGATTATCATGTAGTTCACGTTAAAACAATAAATACATTTAAAAAACATTATTATATATCATTTTTTGTTTAATTTAAAGATATGCTGTTCTAATGTTCAGGAAATACTGTAATCAGATACCTAGGAGTGAGGCTCGTTCATGTACTTTGGCGTGTGTGAGGTGTCATGTGTATTTGTACAGGAGTTGGAAAGTTTGACTTGGAGGAGCAGAGCTTCTCCACCCAAAACCAATAGTTTACAGCAAAACTGTGTAAATAAGATGGTATGTGTGACTGTTTGTTTCACCTTCAACAATTTTAGCAATATGAATTTGACAGTGGCAAACTGTCAACCTCCCATCAGCACTCAGTTCTTCTTATTGCTAACAACCCGGTGATGTTGTCTTGCTACTGTGTAGAATTTAGGCCATTTTAAGAATTTTTAATATATTTTAACCTACATTTTTTTAGATTGAAGATTTAATGGATAAGTATTTGTCATTATTGTATATAAAATAATGTTATTAAACGGTAAATAACAAGTATTCAAACAAAAGGTTTATAATCTTATCATATCAACATGTGACCAGATTTTTAAAAAAGATTTATAATATTTTAACGTAATAAAATCAATTATAATATCAACACTGTATTGTATTGTACAACATGCCATGCAAAGGACATCAGACTGAAAGCCATCAGTTTAAAACTCGATCTGAAGGCGTTCTCTTGGCACACAGAGAGAAAAGTAGGGTTCATATTCCTGTGACTTTTGTGGATCCTGAACTCTTGACACCATCCAGTCAGCTGTGGCTCTGCTGGTTATTTTGTTGCGTGTCCTGTTGTCTTGATGGCTGCTGCTCGATCAGCTGTGAGAGTAATTAAAGCAGCAACATCTATTAATAGATTAGGTTGATTTAATATGAGCTCTGTCAATAAAAGCACTTTCTATTTATTTTGAAATGCACTGCACTTCCTGCAGCACCTTGCAAGAACGGCAGTAGAAGAAGAGTTTACAGGAAGTGCACTCCTTACAAACAATTTGTCATACACTTATTTGATAAATATTCAAACATAACCCAGAAGTTGAAGCCAGAACAAATGCCAGTCCTCCTAGTGGCTGGCTGCAGTATGGGCTACAAGTCCCGCCCCTTCCATATAAAGGAATAAAACATTTTCCTGGTTAAGATTAAAACACACCTCTGTATTTGGTTTCCATGTGTTCTTTTATTGAGTCTCATAGTTTCAACCTTGCTGCTTTATGTTAAAATATTTGTGTTTTATTATACATTTAGTTGTAATTAGTCTTAAATGCTTTAATACATGTCAATTGTGTGGGTGAGCTGAGGGAACTTTTCCACACCCAGAGTGCTCAGACGCTAGTTCCAAAAATGCAAATCGACAACACCGGCAAACACAACCTTATGGATTGCCTTTTTAACAACAGTAGTAGGCAGTAATGCTTCGTCAGACATGTCTGTTACACAAACATTAACATTTCAACTTATTCACCCATGGCAAGAATTAAATTCTCAACATAGTTGAGTTGCTGCATAAACTTCACTTTTATTGACAGTTGATTAGTGTAAAATTTACACTAATCAACTAATTGACTAATGAGAACTAATTAAATCTGATTTGTATTTTTAAATTCATTTACACTGTAAATTAATTTAAAAATACAAATCAGATTTAATTTATTATTTTCATGTCTTTTTAAAGGCATAAAAGTCGGTTTGATTCACTCAGGTCTGTAAAGTTCATATTTGAGTAATTATGAGACTGCTTTCTGTGCAAAGTCTGGAAGTACAGCTTATTTTATAAATGTTTTTTAGAAACACAAGATAAGTCTATTTTAATTCAACCTTTAGATAAAAGACTGCAGTTAATCCTAAACTGACATGAATTAAATTGTAGAAAATCAAATTCCTGGTTTCTAGGTTAACTCAGTTTGGTCCCCAGGAGACAGGAATTTTTAATAAAGGCTGTGAGGATTTGTACTCATAGCCCAAAGGCCAAAGAGGGATCAGCTCCTGGCCCTTTAGCTGTTCAGCAGACTGAACCTTTCACCATCTGGAGCTTCGTATGCTTAAAAAAAACCCTTTCTAGACAGTATATCATATTTATGATGCAAATGCATGTATGGATTTCTGTTTGGTGAGTCTTTGTTAAATAAACATAATGGATACAAGCCCTTTTTGTTTTAGAAAAGTTATACGAAGATGTGAGTTAGAATTGTTGTATCCTAATCTACCATTCTGTTATTCAAAGGATTTATAATGTGTTATTATTTGTGATAATATTTAAAGCTGTCACACAGACATTAGTCACCGTGCTTCAGCTGACAGACATCGTGTCAAAGATTACATTCTAGATTACTGTGTCGGCTTCAGGACATGAACAGGAAGTACTCAGTGTTTCTGAGGAACAGTTTGTTTGAATAGAGAGGTGTAATGTTTATGAAAATAATTCTAGCCTAAAGCGAGAGTCTGCAAACTTTACAAGAGAAAAAGATCCTTGTTTACCATCTCTCCTGCTAAATATTACAGCCACAAAATCTAACTGACACTTAAGCCAAGATCATTTTTTCAGTTTCCTATAGTTTTCCTTTACAGTATATGTACCAAATTTTATGTTAAATTGTGACTCAAAAAGAAACTATATAAAGCTTTACATGAGAAATATATTTTCATATTCAGAACTCTGCAGAACTATTTCAGTCCAAGTAGACTGTGAGCTAACACACGATGAGCTCAGCAAGAAAACTGATCACTGCCCTTTTTTGCGAAAACTCCTTAGAACTAACTCTGTTCTAGTGAAGACGTGCCTTTATAATAATGTGACTAAGTTCAGTTTTAAACAGAGTTCACACCCGCAGCCTGACCTGTTTGTATCGTTAGTGTTACTTCTGCTGAAAAATATCCTGTGCACATATCACTAAAGGTTTGAATGAAAAGCTGTTAGAACTACTGTTTCCTGTTAAATACAAATATGACTCAGGAGTCATTCTTAGTTAAAGTGAACTAGGACCCAGGATGCAGACACCTGACCTAATGAAATACTTTTCTTCCAAAGAATGAAAATATGAGCCCTGACAAAGTTATTTATGCTAAAGAATATTGGCAGAATCAGCAAATTTTCTGCATGAATATTGTCAACGATTAGCATATCTAACACTAGAAATTATTATTTTAAAACATTTTTCAGTGTGTGAATGAGCCTTACCAAGCAGCAGTTACAAGGGATACTATGCAGTTTTGCTTGTTTTGGCTTCCCCTGGTGTCCGTTTTAAATCACTGCCGTAAAAACATTAGCCCCATTGTTTCTGCTCAGAAACACCTAAATCTACCTGTTGAAATGTCTCCTCAGCTTTCATAGCTTTCTACAGGAGCGGTTATTTACTCCTTCAAATAAATCAGCTGTGTTCAAGCAGGGAGAGAGTGAAAAAAATCAGGAATCGTGAGCTAAAAACACTCCGGCGCTAGCATAACAGCTAGCCACATTGGGTTAGCCTAACCCTCATGAGATACGTGACTTTGTGAGACTTCAGGGCACCGGACCGGAGACTCAGAAGTTGCAAACGTGGAATTCCTGATGGGGCTAAGTGACTTTTCATTAACCCTGTGAAGGTCCATATTAGCACATACTGACTCAAGAAAAAGATTAAAAAAAAATAGGAAAAATTTACATAGTGTGCCTTTAAATTAATTGAATTGAATTGATTTTTATTAAAGTGTCATGCACGAAGTGCCCAGCCCGTACAGGCTTATATGACTCTAAAAACACAAAAACACAAAAGGGAAGTGGCCATACATTTACAAAACAGGAACAAAACCAGTAATTTACAAAACAGGATATAATACACTTTGTCTACAGACCCACGCTTTCTCTATAAATTTAGCCAACATAAATACTTCTTTCAGGTAAAAAACAGCAAGATGGAGTGCTTCTGGGGTGTGGTAGTGATGATGATATTAAAAGAACTACCTCTGGTGCTCTTCAGTGAAGGGATAAGTAAATCTTCAAAAAAGGGGAAAACTGAGGCACTCAGGAGTGTAGAATAAAAAGCCTTTATTGAGCTATGGCTAGAGGATTAAAAAATGTCGTCTAGTTTCAGCCACTAAGGGCCTTCATCAGGACAGCAAATGTTTGTGAGTGATCACCCATTATAATTAGTCCCAGCTGTGCCTACAGGAAGTGACATCATAGTTAAAAATATATATAATGACAAACATTTCAGCATAAGATAAGAAAGTAATATGAAAGTCAAACAGAAATATCATAGATTATAAAACAGATGGCAAAGATATAAAAAGAATATATAAGTCCATAGAAACATATTTACAAAAAAGGAATCCAGTCTATTTCTCCATTCAAACCAGGTTAGCATGTAGCTCTTAGTGTGTACTGTAGTGCTACATGCTATCCTGGTTTTCCTTTTTAGAATAATGTTCTTTCAGGCTCTATTCAAACATTTATTTGGCTTTTTTCATCATTACACTGCCAATTGTTTACCAGTCAGTAACTAAACTTGAACATAGTTAAAGTAAAAGGCATTTCACTTTTTCA
This sequence comes from Callopanchax toddi, assembly GCA_006937965.1. Lineage (NCBI taxonomy): Eukaryota > Metazoa > Chordata > Actinopteri > Cyprinodontiformes > Nothobranchiidae > Callopanchax > Callopanchax toddi. The sequence continues at coordinate 1,016,396 of SSNR01000182.1, forward strand.
AATCAGAATTAAACATTTTTTAATTCAAGGCTGAATATTTTTTTGTCACAATGTCATAATAAAAATGATTCTTTGTTCTGATTGTAGCTGAAATTGTTTGCACATTTTGATATGCAACATATGAGGTATCGGGTTCATAAAGTACCTTTAAATGTGATTATATGAAGATGCAGCTCAACAGGCCTTTATATTACAGACTCTTAAGGATGAATTTAAAACACTGTGGTTGGTTCTGCTTTATTTGACTTGTACTGTAAATGAAGGTTAGTGATCTATGGATGTGTTTCTGTGTCCAGAGTGAAATAGCCAATGAGGCAGAATCAGAAAACACCCAGGATCCTCCTCGGTCCTTCCTGCTCAGCATCAATCTGAAGGAAGGACAGAACCTGGTGATCAGGGACCGCTGTGGTAAGAACTACAGGCTTCAGTGCTTCTAGAAATAAATGCTGCTATGACTCACTAACACTTCCCTTTAATTAACTCTTGTATGTAGAAGACATGGTGCTAAACAATAGGAAGGCGGCTCTAAATACCAGTTATATAACCTGTGCAGCTGCAACTTTAATCTTTTTTGTGTGAGTAGTAGGCCTACTGTAAAAACACAGATACTGAGCAGAACTGTTGAGATGATACTGAATCAGCTCTTTAAACCAAAGTGATACTTTAGAACAAGGAAGTTGGGTTAAAATGCAAACAGATAAAGGGAAAAAGAGAAGTGTGGTGGTGGAATTCCTTGGTTTGGTTCCTCATACCTACAATACATACGGCGCCTATTAAAAGTATTCACTCACTTGGATGTTTTACCCTTTTTATGTTTTTATAAATCAGTCATGAGCAACATAATTTGACCAAATGTTTTACAAAACCCCTTAATATCAAAGTAAAAATTGGTCAAAAAGGTAAAACATTCAAGGAGGCGAATGCTTTTTAAAGGCACTGCACAAGATGTGCTTAGTAGACTGGATATTTAGGATTTATTCTCCCTCTCTGGTTCACATGCTGTGACAGGAATTAGGTGCTGAATTAATTCATTAAACCTAAAAAAATAATCCTTGAAACCAGTAACTTGAAAACATTGACACTACCACAGATAGTGTGGCTTCTGTTTGTTTATTTGCCCTGCTTTCCTAATGACAGCCAGGAATGTTTGTCTGGTCACACGTTATCGACTCGAGGGAAAGTAAAAACTCCTGGGTTACAGCTCCTGCAGTGCCCTGGCACTATGTCAGAGATGTGCATTAGAACCTGTTTGAGCCGCACCCAGCATTAAATACCCCAGGTCCTTTCACTCAGGAGACGCAAGTGAATCCTGTTTGGTTCATTTACACCTGCTGCACACTCTGGTACAGATAATACAGAACAGGTGATAGAAGGGTTGGATTTCACTTTGTTATTGTTGTTTGATCATTTAAAAGCAGTACATGAGCAATCTATATTTATTACTTGAAAGTTTGTGGAAAGCATATTTAAAATCATCTCTCTAAGGCCCTGAATGACTACAGGTCATGTTGAGGTCGCCTTATTCCTAATTTTTATTTAAAGATTTATTAGGATTTTTTAAAATCTAATTTCAACAAGATTGAACCCTTCACTTTAATTGATAAACATATTAATAATTTAACCTTGATCTTAATCTAGCAGACTGTATTCTTCATTTTTAAATGAACAGAACCCAGAAAGTGAAAATAATAAAAGGTAAAGAGAAGAAATGTCATCCTCTACTGGATCTTCTCAGGGTTGTGTCCTTTCACCTCTCCTCTACACAAACGACTGTCAGAGTTGATTTGAGAATCATTTTATTTAAAACGTGCTGATGACTGTAATAGTCTCCTTCAGAGTGATGAGGTCAGTCATGCTTTTCTGCTGTTAAATGTCTCTGAGAGTAAAGACATGAGTCCCCCTGTCTCTTGGTGTCCCCAGACGCTCACCATCACTAGATCTCTGAATCAGCACGTGTCTCTCTCTCCCATCTCTAGGCGTGAGACTTTGCAGTCATGTCTCTTTTTCTTGCTGCAAAACCTTCTGTGACATTTAACTAAAGTTGAGTTAAACTCATACAAGTCATAAAAATAAATGAATAAACGGTGAATTGTTCAACAGTAAACATGATCAGATATGATATTTGAGTGGAAACATTGAGGGAACCTCCAGGATTAGAAGTAAAGTTAAAGGTTTGAGGTAGTGGAGTGTCTGCAGTGAGAGACATCGTTGAGAAGACTCTGCAAGCTGACGTTTTGTAGATTCTTGATTCAGGAAGTTGTGGTCCTGTTCCCCTGAGGAGGAAAACCACCCACATCCTTCACAGCAGTGTGAGAGGTGTGTGTGTGTGTGTGTTCCTCTTACTGGAAACCAGTATGTCGCCCTTTATGTTCAACCCTTTAGTGGTTGGGTAGAAAACGAGTCTGGAAAACACTGGGTCATTTTTTAAATTATTTTAATCTAAGTGGGTGATGTTGACAAGTCAAATGTGAGTTCTGGTTCTACTGTGTTAGAACCCAAACCAATGAGCTTCAATAAATTAGGAGGAATCCATGACTTTTTCTTCACTTCACATTATTTAATCTGCAAATGCAGAATGTTTTGTTTTGAATAATACCGGCATAATCATTTGTAACTCCCTGGTCATCCTGGTGAAGGATCTAAACATTTTTCATAATTTTGACTAGAAATTGTATATATGACAATAACTTTACTCTTGTTTGTCAGGCACCAGTGACCCTTACGTCAAGTTCAAGCTGGAAGACAAAACCATCTACAAAAGCAAAGTGATTTATAGAAACCTGAACCCTGCGTGGAATGAGACGTTCTACTCACCTGTGAAGGACCTGAATCAGAAAATCTACATCAAGGTGAGCCTTCAGCTACTAGCTGCTCTCAGGTGGAGCTCCTGTTACAGTTTTTGCTTTTCTCCTGATTTGCAAAGCTTTGTTGTTTTGGAGGGAAATTCCATGATTACTCCTCAAGTGATGCTGCTTCATATCCTCTGTCTGTTGAGCATCTGTGTGGGATTTAACAATTGTGTTAAATATATTTGTGAGAGATCCACAGTGGAATTTTAGACTTATGTCAGGAATGTGTTTTTGGCGAATTGGCTGTACGTAGCAGCAGTGACTCATGGTGTAAGTGATTTCACTGAGACTGGTTTGTAACTCTGTTTGTGCTAACAGTCTGCTGTCTGATGTGACACAGGTATACGACCGTGATCTCACAAGTGATGACTTCATGGGTTCTGCCTGCGTCCTGCTGAGCGAGCTGGAAATTGACAAGTAAGTTGAATCATAAACATTAAGAACAGCTTGAGGCTCTGTTAGTGAAGAGCATGTAAACAGAACAGAACTCAGATCACTATCTGAGTTCTTGGTTGTTTGAAA